>VSDK01015388.1:0-20579 GCA_009767595.1 Symbiodinium kawagutii
TTTTCCTATGGGTTTCTCATGGTTTCTCATGGTTTGTTTTCTAGTGTGTTCCATGTTTTTCTCTGGTTTTCTTTTAATGTGTTCTTGGCTGCCTGCAAACTGTTTTGCTGTTTTTTAATGTTTTTTATGTTTTTGTTGATGTTTCTCTTTCTTCCGGGATAGCTTCAGAATGTCATAGAATGTCTTGGATGGTTTTGGTATGTTTTGCAATCATACGTGCTCATGCTCAGTTGTTTTCATGTTCGGATATGATTTGCTTACAAGTTTGAGAATGTTGGCCCTGTCCATTTTTGAGAGGTCTTTGTGCGCCCACTTGGTACTTCGCACATCAGCATGGCCAGACTCAGCCGTGTATGAGCCCCGGTACACCATGGAAGACTGCATCGAGCATTGGTTTTCGCTGGTGAAAGCGGGTGGCAAGAACAAACGTGGATCTGTGAGCGTGGCAAACAGCATCAGCTCAGCTCACCTCCTTCATACCAAGCAGAGAAGAGCACCGAGTGAGGCATGGATACAAACTGAGAAGATGTTAAATATATTTTTATATTGCGTTTTGGTGTATTTTGCTTTTTGAAGTGATAGATTTCTGAAGATTTCTCCTGATTTGGCAGTTTTGCGCCAGTCCGTTTTGAATCTACTCTAGTCTACTAATGGTTTTTGATACTTGTTTTTGCTTTTGCTTATGTATTTGGTAAGTGGTTGAGTAGTGCCCCCCCCCAAAATAATTGTAGGTCTAGGCCACCATGTCGATGAATGTTATTCCCTTCATTTTATTTGGCTGGTGGCTAAGTAGTGGCCCCACCCCCAAATTATTTGTAATGTTTGGGCAACCATGCAGTATAGATGCTATTCCCCTTACTGTATGTGTCTAAAAACTTGATGTTTGGGCCATTGTTTGGGCAACCATGTCGATGGAGTTTGTTCCCTTCATTTTTATTTGGCTGGTGGGTAAGTAGTGACCCCACCCCCAAATTAATTGTAATGTTTGGGCAACCATGCAGTATAGATGCTATTCCCCTTACTGTATGTGTCTAAAAAATTGATGTTTGGGCCATTGTTTGGGCAACCATGTGAACAGATGTCATTTCTTTAATTTTATTTTGTGGGTGGGTAAGTATCGGCCCCACCCCACAAATAATTATGGATTGCTACACACGTCGATGACTACGACATTCAGATATAATTATTTGGCAGGTGGTCAAGTACTTACCCCACCCCCTAAATAATTTTGTTTTCCCTGATTTTTTGAGATTTTTATGGTTGCCATTGTTTTTCTTGCTGTCCCTGCAGGCCAAAAGCAGCCGCAAACTTTCAGGGAGAGTGCCTTTGGACGAGGTCGCCGTGGAAGCATTAAATGCAGCCTGCACTTTCGTGAGCGCCATCTTGCCGACACCAGTGACACCGGATGCTTTGCGGGAGCAGTTGGTGGATTGGTGGAATGATGCAGGACGAGACATGCTCTGGGGAGACTTGAATGAGGCATCTCTGGAGGAAGAAGAGGAAGAAGAGGAAGGGGAGGAGGCGGCGTTCAGCACAGATCCAAACGAAGAACTTTATGAACTGCAAGATGCTGTGGGCGGTGTGGAGGCATTTGTGGGCATAGAGACGGAGTTGTCCAAGCTGGCTGAGGATTGCAGTGCCCCCATTGCTCCAGATATAGAGCCTGAGCATCTGGAAGACGACAGCGAGGATGATGGTGATGATGCAGCCAAAGCAGAAATAGACTTCCAGAACTTGACCGTTTTCACTTTGACTGATGTGCTGAAGAAAGCTGAGCTGTTGCCTTTCCAACCCCAGACAGATGAGCCCGAGAGGCAATTGTTGAAACGAACCCGTGTCCTTGTCGCAACCGCCCGTGAATTTGTGGTGCTTGTCAGGTTGAACGAGGGAATTCTCAAGAAGCCGTCAGTGGTTGGATTGCGAAGGAAGAAAGAAAATGTGCACAACATGCTGCAGCATCAGTTGGCAATGGCACGCGCAGCGTTTCAGTGTTTCAGCCAAAACCAAACGAGACATGGGCTTTGGATGAGCTACTCTGAGCGAGTGGTTCATGATGTTCATCAACAAAGAGAGGATGAAGGAGTCACAGGTGCTCAGACCATCCAAAGCTTGGGGAGCACATGGAGAGGCCAATCCCGCCATTGGCAACTGGTGGTTGTGCGCCCTTTTCATGCAGGAGAAGGAAGTTCCAGCCTTCGCTTTGGAGTGCCCATAGGCGTTTGGAGATTCGGTCGCAACAAGCAACAGGCCGGAGCGCCTAAACTTGTACCCGAAGGAGCAGTTCCTGCGCATTGCGTGTCCAAAGTGCATGTCATGCTTTTGCTGCCTCACATCGACCGCGCAACCGGGATAGCCCACATGGTTGGCTCGTGTCTTGTTACGTGTTCAGTACCATTGTTTCTTGATGTTTTTCTATGTTTTTCTTGTTTTTTCTTGCTTGTTTTTTTGAAATCAGTTTTTTGAAATCAATTTCTTTTATTTTCTTTTACAATTTCCCCAGGGCAAAAAATGAATCCCTCAGCCAGGAGCCTCTCTCCAGTGATTGCTTTGGATGCCAAAGAATCCGGTCTTCTTTACGAAGTGCCATCCACTGACTTCACTGTGACCGAGTCTTCCACCCACGCACTTTGGTTTGTTGGCATTTCCTTGTTTCTGTTGTTTCTTGATGTTTTTTGATTTTTTATTTTGTTCATCATCGTTTATCATCGTTGAATATCGTTTATCTATGTTTCGCAATTGAGGTCCGATTTGAGATGAGTGATTCCGCACTTGCAGCATTTCGCGCCGCAAACAAAGCCGGAACACCATTTGAAGTCCCGAAAAAGGGGAAACCATTTGTGCCTGCATCCTTTTTGACGGCTGGTGATTTCAAACCCACCACATGTTCTGGGCGTGCGAACGTTTCCAGCTTTCTTGAAGCCATGAAAGCCGACTTCGAATCCATTCACTACAAGCTGGTGGACAGACATGGTCAGGCTGGGCAGCTGAGGCTTTAGGTACAATGAGGTCTTTGCGTGTCTTTGCTCTGGTGTGTTGAGGCTTTAGGGCTCTGGGCTTTGGTGGGATTGAAACATATTGCAAGGTTCGCATCAAGATGAAGGACAGTGCAGTCTTGGTGACGTTCCCATGGGCAGCTCTCGTGGCACGGATTCCGGAATATTTTGCCCAAAAGTATCGCAAGAACCTTCCGATGGGTTTCAAATCGTTCCTGGATGGTCATTCATTACAAGTGTTTGTTCACCAGCATGCTGCTTTTGTTTGCTGACCGTTGATTACATTGGATTGCCATTGATTACCATTGATTAACCATGATTTGCCAGTCCGTCTTGAACTTATTTTATCAATATTTATTAATGATTATTAATGGTTTTTGATGGTTGTTGATATTTTAATATGTTTTATGATATTTTGTGTTTTTGTTTTTTATTTGGTAAGTGGTTAAGTAGTGACCCCCAAACAAAATGATTGTAGGTCTAGGCAACCATGTGGATGGATGCTTTTCCCTTCATTTTATTTGGCTAGTGTATAAGTAGTGGCCCCACCCCCAAATTATTTGTAATGTTTGGGAAACCATGTTGATAGATGTTTTTCATTGTTTCTTCTTTTACTTTAGTTGATTTTATTCTATTTTATTTATGTTTGGGACATTGTTTGGGCAACCATGTTGATAGATGTCACCCCCTTCATTTTTCAGGGTCTGTGATTTTCTAAATTTGGCTGGGGCGCTCAGGGCTGGAGAATGTGTGCTTGCGGAGCTCCGGCAAGCCAGCCCAAGAGCTGGGGATTCGCCCCAGCGAATGTTGTCTTGGCTTTGCAAAGTCAATGCGGAAGCGCCAGAAGCGGTCATGGTTACAGAAGCATCTGCGCCATGAGGGTAGCAGACCTGAACGGAGTTTGCTTTGGGTTTTGCACAGGGCTTTCCTGTGTGACAGCAGGATTTCTATGATTTCTGCTTAGGGGTGCTTGTACAGTTTCATTCCCATATCCACTGCATGGGTTGCATGGAAAACGGATGGAACATTTTGTGTGGTGTTTCGAAGCCTGCACCATACAATAGTTCTTTGCAATCTAATCTTCACTTGTTGGCCATTGCTGCGCTGACTGATCCCCTGATTGCAAGACAGATTCGCCAGACGCATGAGATCGCGTGAAAAAGATGAGTTGTGACCGGCAACTGCACGACAGGAATGGGCAAGATTCTCATGGATTCACAACCAGTGGTGGAATCAATGTTTTTTTAACATATTTTTTGGTTCCAAAATGCATCCCAAATAATTTCAGTCAAACCACTTCCCTACTCCCAAGAATAATTTTGAGGTATATCTCAACATACCTTGGATAAATTTAAGATAATTATTTTGGGTATAGATATCCATAGGTTTCACAACACCCGCCCCCACCACACAATCATTTTTTAAAATTATTTGGAAGGTGGGGTACTCATAACTAACACTTATTCAATGAGGTACTCAAGTGATTTATCTGATTTTATTTTGCTGGTGGTTTTTGAACCAAACACTTGCAAAATAAATAAATAGATTATTTGGAGGTAGGTACCTACCCTACCCAGGCCAAGGTAGTGGTCATACAATAGTCGTAGATTCACCATGGTAGATAATCTTGATTTTTAGGATTCACCATGATTTACCATAATAGAAAGGTTCTTTAGGGTTCACCATGGTAGATCATGTCAATATGTAGATAATGATTTACTATGCTTAATCACTAATGTGGATAGTAATCAAATATGGTAGATCATGTTAACATGCAGATAATAGTCTTAGATCTTCATAAAACAGTGTTTGAACGTTAATATGTAGATATCGATTGACTATGGTGAATCATTAATGTGGATGATAGTTAACTAGGGTAGATGATTAATTATCTGTGGTTAATGGTCCCAATGTGAATATGCAGGTAACAATTAATCATGGCTAGTTTCCATTATAGTGTATAATGTGCATAATAGTGACTCACCATTATTTCAGTTTATTTTCTATGGTGAACCATGGTCCATGGTGCATAATAGGGGAAAATCACCATTTGTACTGGTTAAACAGTGTGTCAGTATACAATTGCACATACGTTTTGGAGTTATACCCAACAAATGGATACAAATGGTGGTTTCTGAACATGTGGGAACCCCTGAAATGGTAGGTTCATTGCTATGGATGGTTTGATATTGGATGATTTGGAGGTGCTAGTACCCGTATTTTGAGAACCACCATATATATATATAGATAACATTGGGCATGCTAAATCATGGTATCCTATCATTCATAGCTATGAATGGCGGTTACCGACACTTATGTTGATGGTTCGTATGCCCATCCAAAAAAAGGCAGGTGAACATCCCAACGGTTGGACTAGTTTGGTCATTTGGGGGATGTGAACAGCTAGGGACATCTGGGCCCTTGACCCACAGCCACATGTATTATATACACAAGGAGCATGAGGTATGCTTACAATCTTTGAAATCCAATACAGTATCTATACATGCACGCAGGCAGTGGACTTGTTTGGTACTCCTCCATCCCTTAATATGTTGGCTTTTCGATTACGATGATCGTTTTGGTTGGGGATCCCAGCCATGGGACCTAGTGAAACAGGGATTGGATAGAACCAGGGGCTCTACATGCCCCAACCCCCGGAAAAGTGGATGGTTGGTTGGTTTTTGTGTTTGGCAGTTGGTCATTGTTGTATCAATTGCTATTAACCATGATAGACCGTTTAAACCATGAAGCATCATGAATGATTTCAAGCAGGTTATGTCATCCAGGGTTCAACGCTTATTCATGACATATCAATCCTTCATGATCAAATGAACCCAGAACTGAAATCCATCACCATAGAAATGATATATGGATAAACAACCATATCAAAACTAGAATCAACCACCATCAGATCTCAACCACCAGCCGTTTCTGATAGCAATCATTGCTCCACGCTAATTTTGTGCCATCACCCCCTGGGTGGCGAGCCGCCGGCAGCTGCCGCCAGGTCCGCTCCATGCCGTTTGAGTTGCCCAACTTTCGCTTCTGCTTGGAGCGCTTGGAGCTGCTGGGGGATGCGGCCCGAAGTCCCAGGGGACCGGCGCGGCTGCCTTGCCGAAACTTGGTGCTGAAAGTGGCGACACTAGGAAGGCACCGGTAGAAGGGCTTAATGATGGCTAGTAATGATGGCTTCCTGGTTATCAATGATGGTTAGTACTGTTTGATAAAGGTTTGACGGTCAATTGATGGTTTGTTGTGAATAATCGATGGTGATCATCAACCATGAAAAGCCTTGAATAGCCATCAAGAACGTTCAAGAACCTTCAATAACATCAAGAAGCATCAATAGCCTTGAAGACCCATCAAGAACGTTCAAGAACCTTCAATAACATCAAGAAGCATCAATAGCCTTGAAGACCCATCAAGAACGTTCAAGAACCTTCAATAACATCAAGAAGCATCAATAACCTTGAATACCCATCAAGAACCATCCAGAACTATCAAGAACCTTCAACAACCATCAAGAGCCATCAAGAACCATCAAGAACCATCAAGAACCATCAAGAATCATCAAGAATCATCCAGAACCATCAAGAACACATAGAAATGACAACCCCCAATCGTAACTCCCTGCATAGCAATTTTGGAGCGGTGGGGTGGCAACCTGCATCGCAATGGCCATTGGAAGGTTAGAGGTGGATACAGACAGTGACAGACAGTGATACCTTATAGGGAGCCAGCATGTGTAACCAAATGCAGTCAAAATATTGTAGACTGTTTATGCGTACACATGTATATCTCTTTGTTTATTTCTTTATCTATTGGTGGTAGCCCAACCACACCCCAGTTTCAGCATAAATCTCTGGTGATGTCCTCCCCAAGTATCGGGGGTGCCGTCATATTTGTACATACATGGGTTTGTTCACACATCGAATCCCAGGTTGTTAGTGCTTTCCTCCTCAAAATGATCATCAACTTGAGATGGTTGCCTAGGGGGAAGCCCTGGGTGACACTTCTAATTCAGCCAAAAGTAACCGTCCGGGTGCTTCAGGAGATATCCAACCAGCTGATTCTTGGCAGACTGTCCAACCAGCTGGTTTTTGTTGGTCTAAGATGATCTAAGTATTGCTTCACCAAGCTTCACCTTAGGCAGTTCATGGCACGTCATATCCACTCAGACCCATTGTGGTTGCACTTCGTTGGAGAAAACATGGGCTGTGAAGCAATAGTGACCTCACCACCACTGAGACCTTGAAACTCATGGCCTCCGTCCACTGCGGAAGTTCTTTGCCCAAAGCCAGCGAGGCTCGGGGGGAGAGAAGGCCCCTTCCTGGTCCTTGTAATGGGGTTGTTGTTGTTGTTGTTGTTGTTGTTGTTGTTGTTGTTGTTGATGTTGTTGTTGTTGTCGTTGTTGGTGTTGTTGTTGTTGTCGTTGTTGGTGTTGTTGTTGTTGTCGTTGTTGGTGTTGTTGTTGTTGTCGTTGTTGGTGTTGTTGTTGTTGTCGTTGTTGGTGTTGTTGTTGTTGTCGTTGTTGGTGTTGTTGTTGTTGTCGTTGTTGGTGTTGTTGTTGTTGTCGTTGTTGGTGTTGTTGTTGTTGTCGTTGTTGGTGTTGTTGTTGTTGTCGTTGTTGGTGTTGTTGTTGTTGTCGTTGTTGGTGTTGTTGTTGTTGTCGTTGTTGGTGTTGTTGTTGTTGTCGTTGTTGGTGTTGTTGTTGTTGTCGTTGTTGGTGTTGTTGTTGTTGTCGTTGTTGGTGTTGTTGTTGTTGTCGTTGTTGGTGTTGTTGTTGTTGTCGTTGTTGGTGTTGTTGTTGTTGTCGTTGTTGGTGTTGTTGTTGTTGTCGTTGTTGGTGTTGTTGTTGTTGTCGTTGTTGGTGTTGTTGTTGTTGTCGTTGTTGGTGTTGTTGTTGTTGTCGTTGTTGGTGTTGTTGTTGTTGTCGTTGTTGGTGTTGTTGTTGTTGTCGTTGTTGGTGTTGTTGTTGTTGTCGTTGTTGGTGTTGTTGTTGTTGTCGTTGTTGGTGTTGTTGTTGTTGTTGGTGCTGGTGCTGGGTTGTTGGGCAAATGGAACCACAACATTTCACAGCAGTTGGCCTTGCACCGGCGCATCATCGAGGCAGCAGGTGGTGAGGCACACGTTTCTGGCTGATTGGGAAGCAGGTCAACAAAGACAGCAACCATGATCAAGGAGGAACTGTCACAAAATGTCGCACATGTGCAACTGGTACCGGGTTATTTCATTTTATTCGGTTGATTGGTTTGCGTTCTATTGTTGACATGGTGATATATTTGGCTAATATTAGCAAGATACTATATCATGTCGAACGATGGGTTGATATTAACATGAAATCATATCAACTGGTGATACACACATTGATGTGTGATGTCCATATACGGGTCTGTACCAAAATAGAGTATCCAATAACCCAGCAAAAAAAAGATCAGTTTACGATTGTAAACCAGTGGTTTGTGGGGGTACAACTATGCCCTGGCACATATGAGGTAAATCTTGCGTTGATATAACCATTGCTGAGATTCACATCACCAGATGAGTCACCAACTCGAGCCGCCAGTGTCAGCTGTCGGGTTTTTTGGGAACCTCAGCTGCTGGCATCCCAGCCAACCAGGAGCCATGGGATCTCAACCGTTGGACCCCACGGTGCTGGTGAACGGGGCCATGGGTCCTGATATAAAACCCATAGCATCATGGGTGGATGCGTCCCAAGAAGCTGATCACTAGTGGGTGGTTTCTCAAGCCATAGGGACCCCCCAAAATGGTTGATTTATCACGAGAAATGATTGATAATGGATGATATGGGGGTCCCCTATTTTTTTAGAAACATCAATTCTGTTCATTAACTTGGGATGTCATCAAGGTACAACTGTGCGGGCATCGTAGGCTTTTGGTGGGATTGTTGGTGATCTGGGAGTACTATCATGTTGTTGGATCCTTGAAATCCCTCTTATGTACCCAATGCCCAATGAAACTGGTGAAAATGGTGAAGATTAATGAAAGCTCTGGTAATCTTAGGACTTCGATGGTGAAATTTGGTAAAAATGGACCACCAATGGTACAGCCTGTCTGGCCGCCAGGGGGAGCTTTCTGTCGCTGCGCAGACCTTCGAAACCAACAAGTGGCTGAGATATGTTGAAGCCTCAGAGGGACATGGCAGTTACTGAGAATGAGTATATAGTGCTTGAGAATGGTTAATTAGTGGTTGCTGACGGCTTATGGTTTTATTAGTGGTTTAGTGGTTTGTTGGTTCATCATTGTTAGGTTTATTAGTGGTCTAATTATGTTTATTGCTAAGAATGACTGGGTGAGATTGACTAGTGGCCAACCACCAATTGTTGACGGTTTAGAATGGTTATTGAAGGTCAACAATGGTTGATGACGGGTGAGAATAGTTGAGCATGGTTACCTGGTGGATACGTGGTGGACTTGCCGGTTGATACTTTTGATAAGTTCTGGGTCAGTAGCGGCACGATTGATGCGAAAGCTGGAGATTTTAGAGCTCCGAGCTAGCTCTGAGAATCCCTTGGCATGTAGGTCAACCACCAACTTTGAGCATCAGAACCATGTATTATTCATATGTTCAACCAAACATTATCAAGCATCAATAATCATTAATGGTAGATCTGTATTAGTAACTCAGATTACCTGAAATGGCTGGTGTTCTTTTTCCAAATATGGGGGCTTTGTCAATATGGACCTAGCATTACTCACGAAGGGGGGTTTCTCAGAATGGGGGCTCCACCAAAAATTTCCAGGATCAGTCTCTTGTTAGTAATAGACCAAGCATAACTTTGGGGGTTCCCAATTATATCATAAAGAAACTCCCATTTTGTTGATTATTATCCCCTCTTATTGACCGTTATTAAGCTATTTTTGTTGCTTATAATCCCAAACATCGGGGACAAACAAGCGCGTTCTGGTCATCCCCAACCTCACCGATCAGAGAGGCGACATGTCTCCAGACTTCGTGTGGAATTGGGACTTAGACACAATGGGTGTATCCATAGCCATGTTAGTACCCACAGCCATCCCTAAATGATTAATGATCATCAAGAGTGGAACCAACTGGCGAGCTGGGGGTACATCATTCATGGACAAACCCAGGCCGTCTCTTCAAATGAACCGCCATGTGTCCCACAAGCTGTAAACACCAGGAATATAGGTAATGAACCAGAATCTACAAAGCAGCAAGCATCACTTTTCCCAGATCCACATGTGTGCGCGTCGTTTCGACGCTTGAGCGTCGACCTAAACCTGGGGGCTGCTTGGCCCTGAAAATGCGTCGAATCGAAAATGAAATGTGCCATGCCTGATTGGGAACTCGTCGCTCCAAACATCTAAGGATTCGAAGGTCTTTGGCGCAAGTCATGTCATCTTCAAACACAAGGGGAAATAATTCTGAATTGGCACAAGAAAGGAATTTCAACTTTCAGTCAGTGACTTCATTCATGAAAAACCCTCCTCCACTTCAATTGCACGGGCTGAATTGGTCAAGAACACTGATGCAAATCTAGGGGAAAGAGCCATGTGAACCGCATTGCCCACCAAAAACCCGGCGGCTGCTGTTGATGCTCCCAATATGGGAATGCCCGTCAACTGCTCCAGAACAGCAGATGCTGAACGGTAGTCCCACATCAGAGTCTTCAAAGCACGGGCATATTGGATGGGAGCGCCAAAGAATGGGATCATCGTATCGGTAGAGGAGCAAATCATCCCACAAACCAATCCGCAAGTGAAACCAGCAGAAAAAAGGAACCAAAAAATGATAATCGAGGGAACCAATGGCATGGGTTTGTTGCTAGTAACCAATAAGCCTAATATGAAGACATATGAAGTCGGTTGGAGTTATTTTGACGAATCTTAAAGCCTGTGGGTGCCCCCGGTCATCCTTTATATTATCATTGGTAGTGTAATGAAGCCAACAATGGATGGTTCAAAACCATCCCCAGCCGAGCCGAGGTGAGCAAGCAGACGGGCCTGGACGTCGCTTCTTACATTTTGCTGGAGGCTTTCAGGCCGACCGCCTGAAGGGTGGAAGCAACCCATCAAATTTCTTATTTTGATTGTTTCTCTCAAGGTCTTAAGACAAGCATCATGAAAATCGACTTGTAATAATCAACCATTCTGGACCATTCTTAAGTTCTTAAGTCATTTATTGCATCATTCAGATCTGCTTCCTGAAACGATCTCCGCCAGGCCCAAAGATTTGCTCGCCAGCCTGCGGCGCGGCAGCGCCCCTCAGAAGGCGGGCCCCGGTGCAGTCCCCCGGCAGGTGGGTAAAACCACAGGGTTTCCAACGAAGATTTTCCCATCAACCCAGGGTTTCCAATTTTTGGGTGAAGAGTGGGTAAGGTTCATGGTGAAGCACCCATGGTGAGGCACCATGATCGTTTTCCTTGATTGATGTTGCTCATTATATACCACCATCAAACATCTTTTATTCATCATTTCTACCAATTCTAACAGCCGTTCTATCACTGTGAATACAGCCTTTCAGATCACCCTGTTGAGCACATGGCTGAAGGACGTCACTTGGCTGCTGAGATGTTTTGAAGGTTTTCCCTCTCCTGAAAGTAAGAAATTCTATAGCTGACATTCACAAGAATGCTTGCAATCTCCGGCATATTTATCAGTGCCCACTATGAACCATTGTCAATCAGCAATGGTTCTCTATTTTCAACTAATACTACCCACGATTCACATTGATTACCCATTTACGCACCGTGCGTTACCCTTGTAAACCTCAGTATGAGCCAGCGGTCATCATCATCAGCAATTGTAATCCATTATCAACCAATACTAACAATTGGCGGTTGATGATAAGCTATGACTTGTTATTGACTGTTGCAATGATTCACCATCATCAAGCCTCATACCATGATCAAACATGATTAACATTGATGAACCACAATTGGACATAGTCAGCCATTACTCAATCATATCCCAACCACGGTTGGTTTATATTGTTGACAGGCACTAACCGCCATGTCGGTGTTTCTCAAAATAGGGGTACCCCCAAATCATCCACTACTGACCATTCCTTGTAGTAAGAGACCCACCCTTTTTTGGGGCCCTCCAGTCCAAGAAACCACCATATTCAACCATTATTGTTAGCTATGATCCCCTATCATTAACCACTATTACCCACCATATTTTAAGAACACCACCATTTTGGCCACCATTCCGTTGGCACTTGGTCACTGCTGCTTGTGAATTGCGGCGGGGTACTCGGGGTCGGTAGTGAGTCAACAAGCCGCCTCAGCCGTTCGCAGCAGGTGGTGGCAGATGCTATGGAGGCGCATATGGCGAGCTGGGTCAAGCAGTGAACCAACCAACTAACCAATGGTTAACTCGCTGGTGAATGGTCAACAATAGGAGATAACAAGCAACAAAAATGAAGGATGTACCAGCTATATATGGCTATGGGTCAATATTGACCAAACAATTTCATGGGGAAAAAGAACCAACAAACTCATAGGGAAAACGAGCTGGTTACTGATGGGGTAACCAGGGGTACGGGGTGAACTGACCCACTGCCATATGGCTATGGGTCAAAATTATGGATCCCCAATATGACAATTTATAATGGACATCTACTATAAACCAATGGTTTTTGGGGTACCTAATTTTGACCCACAACCAAAATTAATGGGACAATAACCATATGGTTATAGGATAAGTATCAGTTATAAGGGGATGTACCAACGATATGGTTGATATTATATAATCATATGGCTCATAATATAATATAAGCATCCGTGGGTAATATTTCCTGGTAATGTAATATTCCTGGTGGTTGTATCCCTGTAAGATTAATCCTCTATAATTAATGGTTAATTACCCCATGCAATATATGTGGTGATTATAACCACTAATGAGGGGTAATCAATGGGATAACCATAAATTGTAGTGGATATACCAACGATATGGTTGATTCTGAAAATGGATTGAAGTCGGATCTGTACGTAAATAGAGTAATGGTAATGGTTAATAAGATGGTGGACTATGGAAAACATGGGTGATAACGGGAGATAATCACCAACAAGAGTGGTTAAACAACTACTATATGGTTGTTGTGCTGAGCCATAGGGACCCCAAAAGTTATTTCATTTTTTTTAACCATAAATGACAAAGATAAAGGATGATTTGGGGGACCTCTATTTTGAGAAACCACCATATACATATTTGTATAGAAACATTCATATGACAGTGATTACCGTGTCCACCTTGAAATCTATCAGTCTAGTCTGTAAGTCTACACCTATGTGTCATAGTCAAGCATATATCATTGAAACTATAGAAATCATTAGGCACTGGTACAGGTGACGTTGATGCATCGCAGATCTAATCAACGGCTACCCAACCAGTTGGGTACCTGGGTGGTCTTTGTTAAGGGAACCGCCGGGGGTACGTTGGGTGACCCAGAGCCATGTGTCAAGTATGATCTAGACATATACATATATATATATATGTATATATCAATGTATCTATACATAGCAAATAAATGAATATAAATAGATAAATAGATAAATAGATAAATAAATAGATAAACAAATAAATATATAAATATATATATATACATATCTATATATCTATATATATATAGATATTTAAAACATATACAATATATCTTCAAGTAGTCTATAGCATGTTAGAGACAACATGTATAATAGCATGTTGGAGGCATAACATTCACATAGGCAAGGTCTTACTCATATGATCCAATCATATCATATAAGACCCAATATCACAGCATAGGATATGTGTGTTTTTTTAAAAATTATTTTCAAGTAGCATGAACTGATACGCTTGATAATCTCATTCCTGGAAGGTGATCGAACTCACCAACACTAATTGGACAGAAACAAACAATGATGCTGAACAGTGAAGAGAGATGAGCAAACAATTGTAAAACAAGAGCTGAATGCCAGTTGCTTATATCAAACATTTTTCAGTGAGTATTAGGTCCTCAGTTTTCTTGGATTTTTTAGTGTTTTTTATTTGCCTGCTAGTGAAGCTCCTGTATGCGGTCGTGTCGCCCACAGTGAGGCGAACCTGGGCACCTATGAACCTCACTCGTTGGAATCCGGAAGTGGGACTTTTTCCACTGGACCTTTTTTTGGTCATTCGCTGGTTTCTCAAATTAAGAAATCCCCGAAATGCTTGGTTTACTACTATCAATGGTTTGTAAAGGATGATAGCTGGATGTAACCACCCTGTATATTGATCATTGATAGAGCTGGATCTAACCACCCTTCATTAATCATTTATAGCAACCATCCTTTGTTAACCATTTGGATGTGTCCCTATTTTGACTCAACTACCAATAAAATCCATTATCCCCAGGCCATTATAGCTGAACCATCATTGATAGTTGACAAACCACCATCTGGATTGGTCTTGTCGCCCCTCCATCGTCACCTGAGGCAGTGCTTGGTGCCGCCTTTCGATGTGCAGCCAGGACTGGGCGGTGACGGGTCCCGGCGTCCGCACAGAGTCATCCTGGTGGCGTGGTTGGTAGTACCAGGTGGTTTCTCAAGCCATGGGGAACCCCCAAAAAAGGTGGGTTTATTACTATAAATGACTAGTAATGGATGATAACTGGGGGTACCCCTATGGCTTGAGAAACACCCACCAGGGCGACGACCATAGACCATGGACCATGAACGAATTCATCAAACTGGGGTAAGCCATGAGAAACCATGATAATGGTAAGCCATTACCCCATGGTAAGTGAAGATGACAAAGGGGTAAGCCATGATAAACCTTAGACGTCTATGATCGTTGAGCATCTCATGGCCAGCGATTCTGCACAATCAGACATGATGGCTTTTCCCCTTCCAGGTTAGTTGACCGGAGGAAGTTACCTAAGACTTTGTGGTAAGCAACCAGACATGGTGGCTTTTCCACAACACCATTCCATTTTGTTTCTGAATGTCGCTTACCCTCCCGGACGTTCAACAGAGTGACATGGGGTCTGCATATCAACCATTCTGGTAGCAGGGAACCCGAAAACTGACGCTGCACACGTTCCATGCCTGACCTTTCCCCTGCAATGCCGCCTTGAAAATGTCGGACCTATGCTGGCCACCCCCAGAATCAGAAACCTTGGTTCGATAGGGAATCTATGCACTTTAGGGGGCCAGAAGAGGTTTCACCTTAGAGGGACCAGGGAATGCATCTTTCAAAGGCACCCAGAGGGTATCCATCCGCCAATTCAATATCAGTTTTTTCTGGACTTCCAGCTGTATTTTTTGGAATAGTTGCTGTCGCCAAAATCAGTCATCCATTCAAATGTGCATTCATTGACCATTGATCAACCATGAACATCCATCAAGGAACCATTGATGAGTCATTACCTGAACATCCTCAAAGGCTGAGAAACCGAAGGTCCGTGGATCTTTCCAGCAGTTTTTTTGTGGGTTCTGCTTGGGATTTCTGCCACCAACGGTGCTGTGGACACTGCTGATGCTTGGCAGCTCGTCCAAGGTCAGGAGCTTCCAGGATCACTAGTGGCATGGAGGAAACGTGGAGGAGAAGACGACTCGGGGACGGCAGGAGGGTGCGGAGGCTGCTACGTAGGAAAACTCCCCTGCCACTGGATGCGGGAGCCACGAGAGCCAGTGATTTCGGGGGCTGCGAACATGGACCTCCGAACATGGACGTATTCGTTTCAAGTGTGTTTCCGAACTAATTCGTTCATGGATGTGGTGTTCATGATCAGTCGAAGGATTTCTTTTTTCCCTTTGGCTGCTGGCTTTGGGATCAGGGCATTTCATTCACAACAGTCATAGAGTACCTTAGGGTAAGATGGGGACTGTCGGATCCACAACAATCAATCCCCACATTTGATGGTAAATCACCAGCTAGCAGGTAAACCGGTTGCAAAAATGGATCTAGCATTACAAAACCATCACTATTCATGGTAGATAGGGTTTAGCAATGGTAGATCAATTAATTGATTACTAAACCATTATTATTCTTGGTTGTCATCCCCTACTATTAACAATCAATTAGTTATTATTGGCCCTCGTAAATTATCACCCAATGGAATTACCATTAGACATGCCTGCGGGTTCTTTTCTTCACTGGCTTTCGGCCGGTCATCCCAAAACTCTGACACCAAATCTGAGTGCCATTGATCACCAATGTCCATTGATCACCAATGCTTGATGGTGAAACACCAGCGATTGAGGTGGTTTATTTCACCATCAAATAATGCGTGCTTATTTATAATAATGGAAGAACCCACCTAATAGAAGACCAGCGACTTCAAGACTAGGGGTGGTTTATGAATACATGATATGATATATGGATCTCCCACTACCCCTAGTTTCCGAGACTACAAACATGGCAAATAGGTGCTCTAATTATATAAGCCAGACATAGAAATACTTGCATGACAAATGATTCGTATGGTTCTATACGGTGTGGTACCCTGAATGAAAAGTTGGTGGATAAGTCATTTACCAAAAGTTCGAGAAGTATACTCCCCCTGGCAGTACATGCGTTCCGTTAGACGGAAATGTGCGATGTAGCTCGGGGAAACATTTTGGAACTCGAAGCAATGTTGCGTCCTGCTGGGTTTTTGCAAAGTCATATTTCAGTTTTTCGCGTTTTTCCTTTCGCAAAAAGGAACCCCCTTGCTTTGAACATGTCATTAGATGGTTGGGATGTGATTTTTCTTTGGCAGTTACCCTAGTTGTTGAGTGACGCTGGTATGAAGAAGTGCCGGGAACTGGAATCAAGACACAGATATTATACAGCCTTCACATGCAAAAGTGGATATGTAAATGTGAAGTGTTTATCTGTTTTTCCGTTGTATACACTTCATGAACGCGTTATTTATTTTACAGGCACACACACACACACATGTCCATTACGCATATTGTTGATCCACATATATACACATGATTATTCTGCTCGGAAAACATTGGTTTTTGGGGTTTCCTATATCGATACTGGTGCCTCCCTGCAGCCCAAGCACAAAACTGGGTGTAGCGGTCCTCCAGACCAACCAAGGCTGGCTAGGAGCTGAAGGCATCCCAGAAAACGAACCTGAAAATTTTCCATGGCAAGGGCATCCTGCATTTTTTCAGGTTGGACATTGGATATGTCTTGCTTCGTATTGCTTGGGTATTTGCATATATATATATGTTTATACATAATTATGTCGTATCATATAGTAACGAATGCATGTATACAGATTATCAATGCGATTGTAATCACCTTTTTGAACAACCACCATGAGGTCAACATCGTGGTTTACAATACCCGAAGGCGCCAAAAGCGATTTCTGCAGGATCTTTGGGGTGTTTCTGCAGAACAGTCCCGCAGAAACTCGATGACATCAAGGGAGTTGCGGCTCATCGTGGGGTCAGGTCGGTTGCAATGTTGAACCCCCTCGATTTGTTGCTGCCCTTGAACAGTCGGTTGTTATATCACGAACCTACCAAGTGAATTTTGTCATATGCCTTATTTCAACTTATTTCGGTAAAGGCTACCAATTGAGTTTGTTCACTATGTGAAATGGCTTATTATTTACCAACTTATAACAATGGTAGTTGTCCAGTTGTGTTCACTTGGTATAGTCCAAGGTCACTCTGGTGAAGTAGTGTTGAGTTTTTCCGCAAATCACCAGGTTGGCTGCATAGCACTGCCACCGAACTATGCACGAAATCCCAGCCCTGATGGGAGAAACATCGCTGGAAATCTCAACTGGATCGGCCTTGAATTCGGCATCAACCCTGCACAACTGCACCATGAGCTAAGCCTTCTCAAACGTCATGAGTCAGCGACTACTAACCATCAGCCAGTCATGGCCATCATGAACCAAACGCAGTCGCCAAAAAATATTGGTTTTGTCGGGACCAGGAGGCCAACGCCATGCCTCGCACAGGTGAGAAATAATTCCTTTGTAGAGGAAAACACAATCATCATAATCAACAATTTGAAGGGATGATTTTGATACGATTTTGATTACAAAAAAAGATGATAATTCGATTTTAATTCCGTGATATTTTGATAATCTATTTTCATTTACAAAGGAAGCCAACTGATCGTTGATGATTTGGTTGTAACATGTTGTATATAACTTCCGCAGTTTTTTTGCTCTGACAAGTTACTGCAGCAGTCACGGAGTGTGTATGAAAACACAAGAATCAACAACCACTATGACTATGATTGCTGGGTTCTTGGTTGTCTCTCGAATCCGTGTTGTTGCGTATAATTGCCATCAATCTGAATGTTGCTGCACCAGGACCACCAGGAATCCGGTTCCACCAACGCCCAGGACGAAAAAACGAGCAAACTCAAGGACTGATTTTCTGAGTCAAAAGGTCGATAGGAATGTTGTGCTGTCTTTGGATCACTAGGGCGACAGGATGCTACAGGTTACCTGTACCTAACTGCCGGTTATTTCGATTCGGCGTTGCCCCGTTCCACCATGCCGACTTCTTCATCAGTTGCTTCCAGATTGTTTTCAATCAGCCCTGATGACCTGCTTCGGGCTTGTCTTATCTTCCCTTGGATGGCTGCCCGGTTTGGCATATCTTTGGGATGTGTGCTTCAGCCGTCTCAACAATCAGCAAGCATTTTGAGCACCGCCATACCGGCCTCTAGTTTCACTGGGAAAAGATGGGAAATCTGGGTTTGAAACTTTTTTTTTCCAACCAGCATGGGGTTCTGGGGATGAACCTGCCGCTCAGTGACGTGTAGGTCCATGATTCTTTTATGGAGCCAATCATCGCCCCCTGATTGGGATTGATTGGGGAGGTAGGCTTGCACTATTACTAAGTCCATCATTAGCCATAATTGACGTGGATTGACTACTAACCATTCATAGATTACTAAGTCACATTTTCAAATTCAGCTTTCAATGGGACAGACGACATTCAAGTCACACAGCTGCTTCCTTGACACATATGGCTGGGGGGCAAAAACCCGTACCCCCGGGTTCCCCTGTCATTCACCATTGTTTTCCCTATTATTGTTGGTGGAAATCCACCATTAGTTGGTTGATTAATATTGACCCATAGCCATATTCAAGAACCATCAAAAACCGCTCCCCCCGCCAGTAGGGGGCTGGCGAACACCCATGGGCATCCTGAGCCCAGGAGTCGTTCATCTCAGATTTCAAATCTGCGGCCCTGGCTGCCCTCTCTCCGCTCCAGCTGCCGGTGGGCGGATGGGCCAACGGTGAGAGTGGCAGATGATCACTAGGGTTGACCAAGATTGATCATAAATCTCGAGCTTGATGATTGATTGATTGAGTGAGTGAGTGAGTGATTGATTGATTGAGTGAGTGAGTAATTGATTGATTGATTGATTGATTGAGTGAGTGATTGATTGATTGATTGGGTGAGTGATTGATTGATTGATTGATTGAGTGAGTGATTGATTGATTGATTGAGTGAGTGAGTGATTGATTGATTGATTGAGTGAGTGAGTGATTGATTGATTGATTGAGTGATTGATTGATTGATTGAGTCATTGATTCATTGATATATTCATACATATATTGATATTGATTCAACACCTCCGGCCTAATCACTCTTAACCACTCTAGTCCCCAGTTGGTTTTGGCAGAGCACCCAGCACCAAGCGAGAAAAGATCAGCCTTGATCCGCCGACATCTATGCATACGTCTTGGAATCGATCCCAGCTATGAAAACGCCCTCCCAGCCATGCAGAAGATGGTCAACTAACGAGGCCATTCCAAGCAAGGCGGGAACAGGCTACCCTCCCATTTCTTAGTCTCCAAGAGTGCAAATGGATTCTCAAAATGATTCCTTTCCTATTCCCTTCCCTTAGCCTCGCACTTCCTTTTGGGTGAATTAGCAAAGTTGCGCAAATGGTACCACAGCAGCTATGGTGGCAGTTGTGCAGACCCGTATGTCTCGGTGTGGCTTGAATCGAATATCCTAGCTTTTCTTGTCGGGCCTCGATTTGAGCCCTACGAGAAAAAATCTTTGTTTAGTTTTCTCTCTCTCTCTCTCAAACATGGGCAGCGTTCAAAAAAAGTGTCGATGACAAAAGCCTGTTGACTACCTGAAGCATACGTTCTGCTTCATAATAATTGCCAGATTATTAATTACATAGAAGACGTTTGTAACGTTAGGTAAAGTTCAAGTATGCCTACAGGTAAAGATTTGGTCCACATGTGGAGTACGATACAAGTAAGAACAGAACATGGGCACAGAGAAGATAGCTAGTTCTAGGTGTTCGACCCACAGCCATATCCGTATTGGTGCCGGTTGACAATATTAAGGGGCAAGCCAGCACGTTCATTATCCAAATGCTGGTGGACCCAATGGTTGATTTTCCGTGGTTTCATGGTTGGGTGTTCATTGGTTTAGCTTACATTGGCTTTATGGCTCTTTAATATGGATAAGCCAACATCAAGTGGAAATGACAACAGTCATTACCCTTCATGGTGCAAGTACTGCTCTTACTGGATTTCATGACTGTCCAAGTTTTCTCATGACCGACAGTCGTCGTTGGTTGCTGCCCCTTTGCCCCTCTTTGAGCCATGTGGTACCTACATATTATCTATATACTACCTATATATTACCTACA
>VSDK01015394.1:14263-32892 GCA_009767595.1 Symbiodinium kawagutii
TTGAACATTTTAATAAGTCATGTTCTTTTACAAAGGTAAAGTGAACATGTGTATATAACAAACAGTGATGTCAATGGGAATTGTGCATCATGTTTGAATTCTTTCTCCCTCGCTCGTCTCAAGAAAGGGTGGGTGGGTGGGTTCGCCTCTCACTTTTGTGAGATTTTCCCGTGTTTACCCGCCCAGAATGGGATTCTTTCCCCCCCTTTTTTCCTGGACTACACAGTGGACCCCTTGGGAGGACTGTGTAGGGAGGCCTAACCCCCCCGTTTCTTGAATGCGAGACCTGTGATCTCTTCCCAACTTGCTTGAGTGAAAAAGAAATCAATGACTGCTGTGCGAGTGAAGTTGTCAGTTGTGAAGTTGTTGCACTTTTTAAGTTTTAAAAAACTTTTGTTTTGAGGATAGGTTTGCACAGTTTACATGGCATGTATGTACTGTGGCTTACCCTTAGATCCTTTGAGGTTAATTAAATAGGTAACCTCGGTCGAAGTCTAGCGGTTTTCCTCCACAAGCATAAAGGGGCTTTGTTGATCTGGAGCCTCGCCAGGGACCAGTCAACATTAATAAGACCCTTGAGCGAAATGAGCTTTTTGACATTATAAAGAGTTTGATTGATAATAGTAGCTTCGGCAGCTTGTGAGAGCTCAGAGTAGGTGGCACTCCGGTCTGGACAATTATTTTCACCCACGTGGTGCCTCCCGGCTGGACAGATTTTTTATTCTCTGCCACCGGACTTGACTTGGAACAACTTGCGGTTCAAGTCAAAGCAGGTCGCCTGATCTCTCAATATGGTCATGCCCCAATTACGCTATGTCAAGCATCGTCCTAAGTTAACTCCCCATCCGGAGTCTACAAAGCACCTCGCCATTCCCACTAATGCATTCTTGCTTCCTCTAGCTGGGCAGACTTCCACAACTGAGCAAAATGCCCCAGTGCAGGCACTCAGCGCCCTAGTGCGAAGGCTGTCTCACTTCCATGTGCCAAATAATTTTATTGCAGTGAAAGCTCACTTTTGGGCATGGTGGCGCACCGTTGCTAAAAACTATTCCCACCCAAACAAATTTCGAAGTCTCTACCATAAACTTACAGGAGGGTCAACGTGGGTACATCTAAATAATAAAGAATTCGACATGCTCTCTACGGTACTACCGTCCACTATAATAGAAGATCTCTCTGGGCAACTAGCGCCACGCGATTTGACCTCTGTACAGCACAATCCCAATGTACAAAGTAGTGAGGCGGGCAGGACCTACTTTGGGAATGCTTTGCCTCCTAACTCTAGCGATACCTCTCCTAACCATTATCACTTCATGCGCCAAGGAGGAGCATGGTTTCTTAGCAAAGGATTCCTTCGGCGCAAGCTAGCGGAGCTGGAATACCTAGGCCTCAGCAGCCGCAACGTCCTGTACACTGCAGCCCCTCCGAGTCCAATTTTAAAAGCAGTTGCAAACCGAGACATGTGGGATCGCCTGCGATCCATAAGCCCCAAAGGCTCCTTTTACTATGGTCCCATACTCGATGCAGATAATTGTGAGTGCCTCATTGCCTCTGACTATGACAATGCTATGCTTGCTACCCGATCATTCTGGTTTGATCCTCCGGCAGATTGTGCGCAAGAATGGGCTCACACTCTCCGAATCTATCACGCACAGTCGCAAGTATGGGAGCAGGTCACGCCACTTTCTCCTTCAGATTATATCTATCACGCCACTCACACAAAAGATTCATCCTCTGGGCCCGACGGGATCCCATATGCTGCGTGGAGAATAAACACGCAACTCACTGCAACTGTTCTTGCCCAAGCCTTTCGACAACTGCAATCCCAGCAGCTTCCTCCTCCCATGCAAGTAGGCGTGTGGATCCCAAAAGCAAAAATGGGCCCCACTGCCGACTTCTTCCGCCCCTGAGGAATGCCAGACACCTTGGACCGATTGCAGGACGGAGCTATTGCAGCTTCTCTGTTTCGACAGACTGCTAAATATTTCCATTCTTCCCAAGCAATGCTCAACCAATTCAAAGAGCCCCAAAAAGCTGTCCTGAGCGTGCAAAACAGCCTTGAGCTGGAACCTACACTCGGATCACTTTTCCTTGGCTTCTCCAAAGCGTTTGAACGTGTAACCCCGTACTGGGTGCTGCACATCCTGTATCTTAAGCAGGCACCTTTATGGGTCGTTAACACGGTTCGCTGGTTAATGTTTGGTAGGTCCATCCGACATAAAGTACAACGCAGATTTCTCCCAGCACGGCATGTTTACCTCGGCGTTGATATGGGGCGATCCTCTTCCGTGTACCTCTTCTGCTTATCGATGGACCCCATTTTCACTTATCTCAACCAAATCCCGGAGTCCTCAGCGTTGAAGGCTATGTGGATGATACAACATTGACGGGTCACTTTGGCCAGAACTCTACTTGGATCAAAGCCACACTGCAAATTATCTCTGCATGGCGACATGCAGGCATAGGTATGGATTCACATACGTGCTGGCAACTAGCAGTCCCCCTGCTGACTTCACTCCCAGTCGAACAAGTCCTGCCTGTGGAGCAATACCAAGCAAGCCTACATATCCTGAATACAGGAGCGGAATCCTTATGGGCCTGCCTGGACCGTGTTCCTCAGTTCCAAGGCTCGGTAGTCGTCATCAGGGCGGAACAATTTGTCCATTTTACTGCACTGGGCTGGCAACAGGTATTACAGTCAGGATCTCCCTTGCTAGGACAGTTAGCTGCCAAACAATGCAATTGCAGAGCAAAAACCACGCTCCTGCTCAACCATGAACTCCAACAAGAAGACCTTATGCGCCTTGATCGCTCGGGCCTAGGCACTCAAACCATTGAACCGCACACGATCAATCTCGGGCTACCTGTGCGTACTGGGTGGTCACTCAGCCCCTCTGGCGACATGCATCATACTCGATACACTCGAGGTAAGATCACAGAGCTCGACAAACAGATCAAGAAATTCCAAGTTCGACTTAAACAGGCAAACAATCACAATCTGAGTATCAGATTACGTATCATCTATTTTAATACCTTTTGTCTCAGTCTTTTTTATTATGTTCAAAGCGTTGCCATCTATACTCCTGCTCAACTCAGCCCTTTATACCAGAACATGCTAGTTTTTATACTGCAAAGGAAATGGTTTCCGCTCTTTTCTGCAAAGCAGATACGGCTTTATCTTGTACAGAGCACTTCCTCCTGTAGACTTTCATTTCCTTGGAATGCCAAGGTTTGGTTGTCTACTTGTTTCACCAAAGCACCTTGCAAGACGCTGGACACTCTGTGAGACATCGTTGACCTTTTTGGTTTTGCTTTTGAGCTGTTTAGCTCGTTAGTGACCTGCGGTGCTTTGGCGCTGTTTACCTTTTGTGAGTGTAGTTTGGCACTGATGTTGTGTAACTAATCACAAGTGTTCACACTCACTTTGCTGCACAACGTTTGTTTCCACGGTGTCGTCATGTCTCTTGCTGCATGATCACCTCTTTAATTCTTTTAATGTCGTGCCATTTTGGATTAAGGGTGACATCGTGTTGTTTTCACCCGCCCTCCCATCCCTTGGCATCTTTTTTGTCCCATGGTACATTTTCTCCCATGTACTCTCTGCACACCCTGTATATAATGGCCACTCCCCCAGCCCTTGGCTGGAACGCAGGACATTCCCCCAACTTTCGTAGAAAAAGAGTGAGTCAGCTGCCACTTCTGATCCTCGCCCACAGAAGTTGTCACCCACAACAATTTACAATTCCTTGTTTGGCAGTTGCATTTCCAATTTCGCATTTTACTGGACATTCAACTTGACCATTTGGACATTCTTCGACATCTCCGTGTCCTTCTTGTTATCCTCATTGTGATCCTCCTTGTCTACCTCGTTTTACAGTTCAATGTTGTCGGGGGGAGAAGAGGAGATTGAGGGACAAGGATTTTCGCCAGTTGTTGGTCCTGAGCTCAGTAGCACTGCATTTGACAAGGATGACAATGCTAGTGGCAATCGTTCACTTTTGAGCTTTATTCAACGCCTTGGACCAGGGTTACCCTCGGATGAGTTTTGCCCAACAGAACCTGATGTAGGATCTCAGGCCGCCAGTTCAAGGCAGTGTGGTGTGCCAAATGTGAACCACACTGGAGCACAAAGAGCATTGACTAGGACTCTTGCTCAGTCATCACCTTCGTTCATGTGGGAGAGCAGTTCATTCCTGTCTGCAGTTTTTAGCAATAAGAACATTGTTGACGAACTGTTCCAACCGCATTCTTTGAAGAGGCCTGCAGTTGACCTGCAGCAGGAACTTCTGGTGATAGATGATGATGACGAATATCCGATTGCCAAAGCACTTAGGTCAGGGTCTTCCAAGCCTTTCTTCCTCCAAGCCCTTGGCAGGTCCAGCTTGGAAAACGATGAAGCTAGGCGTAGGACTTTGATCAGTGGTTGGACTACTCTTGTATCAATTGAAGTCACTGCCTTTTCAGCTTTCGATTCGATGCCAGATGATACCAGTGACAAGCAACGTGAGTTCATTTTTGACACTGTGGCTGAGTGTCTCGCCGGGAAAGCAACTAGCACCATTGCGAAGAGGCTGGGATCAATGGTTCGTTTCGCTGACTTTTGCAAGAGACGTGGACTTGAGCCTTTTCCTTTGCTTGAATCCAATCTGCATTTGTATATGACTTTCCTTTCCAAAAGTGAGACATCATCGGCATCAAGTGGCAAGTCTTTTCTGGAGGCTGTTCGCTTTACAGGAGCAATGCTAGGTGTCACAGGCAACAGAGCCATGGTTGTGTCTCAGCGAGTTGCAGGCATAGCAAAGGGTCTCATGCTGAAGGCACAGCCTATCATGCAAGCTGCGCCGCTTACAGTTGAACAGGTTGGGAGGCTCGAGTGGTTGTGTTGCAGTGCGGACTCTTTGCATGACAGGGCCATCATTGGTGGGATCCTCATCATGATCTATGGTTGTGCTAGAGCTTCAGATGCTGCTAGGACCATCTCAGTGGACATTGATCGGGTTGATGGAAAACTGCTCGAACTAGCAAAGAACTCTAACGAGCCTGATGGATACATTGAGCTGTCGGTGATTGGTCACAAAGGTGCACGTTCAGATGTTCATCGAAGAACAATTTTGCCGGTGGTTGCGCCAATGGTGAGTGTATCAGGGCACAAGTGGTACTACTCGTGGATTGAGGCGCGGGAGTCACTGGAGCTAGGGGCTAGTGGTAAGATCCCTTACCCACTTCTTCCTCGCTTCAATGAGCATGGAGTGCCTTTCTTTCAACCACTACAAGCAAGTGAGATTGGTGAGTACTTGCGGAGAACTTTAGGGGTTGAGACAAAGGAGAGGAATGCAGTTCGAAGCCACTCATGCAAAGTGACACCACTGAGCTGGACCGCAAAATTCGGTGTTGAACTGAATCTGCGGCGAAACCTGGGACATCACTTGGACCTTGCATCGAAGTCGGCAGAATGTTACTCACGTGATGCAATGTCTCCAGCCTTGCTGAAGTCACTGCCTTTTCTGCTTTTGATTCGATGCCAGATGATACCAGTGACAAGCAACGTGAGTTCATTTTTGACACGGTGGCTGAGTGTCTCGCCGGGAAAGCAACTAGCACCATTGCGAAGAGGCTGGGATCAATGGTTCGTTTCGCTGACTTTTGCAAGAGACGTGGACTTGAGCCTTTTCCTTTGCTTGAATCCAATCTGCATTTGTATATGACTTTCCTTTCCAAAAGTGAGACATCATCGGCATCAAGTGGCAAGTCTTTTCTGGAGGCTGTTCGCTTTACAGGAGCAATGCTAGGTGTCACAGGCAACAGAGCCATGGTTGTGTCTCAGCGAGTTGCAGGCATAGCAAAGGGTCTCATGCTGAAGGCACAGCCTATCATGCAAGCTGCGCCGCTTACAGTTGAACAGGTTGGGAGGCTCGAGTGGTTGTGTTGCAGTGCGGACTCTTTGCATGACAGGGCCATCATTGGTGGGATCCTCATCATGATCTATGGTTGTGCTAGAGCTTCAGATGCTGCTAGGACCATCTCAGTGGACATTGATCGGGTTGATGGAAAACTGCTCGAACTAGCAAAGAACTCTAACGAGCCTGATGGATACATTGAGCTGTCGGTGATTGGTCACAAAGGTGCACGTTCAGATGTTCATCGAAGAACAATTTTGCCGGTGGTTGCGCCAATGGTGAGTGTATCAGGGCACAAGTGGTACTACTCGTGGATTGAGGCGCGGGAGTCACTGGAGCTAGGGGCTAGTGGTAAGATCCCTTACCCACTTCTTCCTCGCTTCAATGAGCATGGAGTGCCTTTCTTTCAACCACTACAAGCAAGTGAGATTGGTGAGTACTTGCGGAGAACTTTAGGGGTCGGCGAAACCTGGGACATCACTTGGACCTTGCTTCGAAGTCGGCAGAATGTTACTCACGTGATGCAATGTCTCCAGCCTTGAGAGCTCTGTCAAAAGTCGTGATGCAGATTGCTTCAAAGAAGTTTGCCCCAGACAACACTCGTTCAGGTCGTTTCCTTCAGGCCCCAGAGACATCGCAGGATGCGCCTCCCTCTGACCTCGGAAGTTACTCGTTGGTTGGCGATGGCAAGCAGACCGGGGAAGATGACGGCGACGTTCTGGCTGGGGACTCGGAACCTGAGTCGGGAACAGACGTGTCATCTGATGCTGATTCAGAATGCGCAATGGAAGAGCACTGCATCAAAGACACTCGCACCCTGTGGAGCTTACTTGGAGACAAGCTTAGAGCTCGGCTGATCGAAACTGGAACTGATAGCACAGTTTTCATCCACAAGTCATCATCGGTCCTCCATTTAAAAAGCAAGGACAGCAGCACCTTCCTCTGTGGAAGACGTGCTTCAGATAGGTATGAACAGCACGGTAGAGAAGCAACTGTGGAATGCCCCAGATGCAAGACATGCTTTGCTAGCAAGGCTGCATGTCCCCCGTGCCAATCTTGAATGCAAGACAGGCAAAAGATGCGGGTTTCTCTGAGGGCTTGGACACCCTTTGAACACAGAGACATCCTGAACAACCTTTTTCTCACTCGTTTATTTTTCTAATCTTGGTGGGCTTCACTTTTTCTCCTTGCATGTGTTAAGCTGTGGCTTTATTTGAACAACTTGTACACTCACCTCGATTTCATGGACACTCGCAGCTGAATGCAGCTTGAACACCTTGGTCTCTGAGATGTGCAGGCCCAAGGATGCAACATATGGACATTCATGAACACTCGATTTTCATTAATTCATTTTTCTACATGGCACATGTTGGAACACTTTTTCCATCGTCCTTCAACATGTCTCGAAAGGCAAACACATGAATTTTGACTTTCTTTTTGCAGCACTTTAGTTTGTGAATGCGATTGTACAATCCACTCATTTTGCAGTGTTACACAATCTTTGCACTTCTGCTTTCAACCACTCGTTTAGCAGGTTTGGGGCGATCATGGCTGCATATGCTGAATCCACTGCCAGCTTCAAGCACCGATGCGAAGAGGTGGGATTGACAGGAACTGACCTCCAGGCTTTGACAGACTCCGGCATTCGATCTTTCAACAATCTAGCCTTTTCAGTGTGTGGACAACCTGGAACCATTGACGAGGACCGTTTTCGTGCATTGCTGAATGGAGTGTTCACAACACCTAGCTTTGGAAACGAGTCCATGTTAAAGCAGCTAAGCTATGAAGCCATCACAATCGCAGTGGCAGCCATCAAGCAGCGCGTTGAACCGCACACAGAAGGGCAGCTGAAAAGGCTGCCCCCCCAAGAGAGGGATGAACGCATGCGACAGTTGGCCAAACGCATCACAGGATTCACCATTCAAGGCGACTACGAGCCTGGGCATGCCGTAGCTGATTTCTTCACAACCATGCTTGAAGAGTCCGCACCTAAGTACCTGCCTCTGTCCAAGTGTATCTCTCGTGAACAGGAGCTGCAGTCGTTGAAGGCAGACAAACGCATTGTTGTCTTGGAGGACCAGCAGTTGCAAGTCAAATCCAAGGCCCCTGACATGACAGCAGATTTGTCGACTGATTTGAAGGTTCAGAATGCCTTTGTACGTCGGGGTATCGCTGCAGACCAAGCAAACCTACTCACCTATGAAACACATGAACGGATTCGACATTTCTTCATGCAACATTTGTCGCGCCCACCACCGCCAAGCTTCAAAGCACCCGACATAAGCGCAGTGCTACGTGCTGACAAGGAGTTGTGGATGAAAGCATTCGAACAGTGCAAGTCAGACATCAAAGTTCGTGCTGATGGCAAGTACCCCTTGGATGAGGCTCTGATTGACCTTCACACATCGCCGGCTGTTGTTTTCCACCTGCTCCCAACACCTGCACATGGGAGTAAGCATGCGACATCACATGGAACGAAACGTAAGCATTCATCAAGTGCATCCGGTGACACCAAGCCTTCCAAGACCAAAAAAGAGCACACCTGCCAAGCATAACACAGGCAAGCACACCAAGAAACCATCAGGCAAAGGTGCATCCTTGCGTGTTAAAGTTCCAGATGCATTGAAAGGCCACAGTGGGTTGAACAAAGACAAGTTGCGCATTTGCTACAACTATAACTTGCCTCATGGATGTTCAAACGCCACACATCAGAAAGATGGGTACACACGTTGTGTCAAGGGCATTCACCAGTGCATTCGATGTTACAAGTCGCATTCGCTGCGTGACTGCCCTGAGGAACAGTGACTATCCAATGCTGATGCCCGCTGTGGCCGCCCTCTGCAAACAGCAGTTTGTGTCGAAGTTTTCTGCGGGCAAGCGGAAGTTGTCGAAGGCTCTTCGCAAACACAATTTTCAAGTTTTGTCTATTGATCACAAAGGACTCAAGGGAGTCCCCATTCTCCGCTTGAACATAACCAGTGCTGCTGATCGCAGAATTTTGAACAGTTTACTTCGAATAGCATCATTGCATTATGTTCACTTTGCGCCACCATGCGGCACGGCCAGTGCTGCTAGGGAGATCCAGCCAGGACCTCCACCGCTGCGTTCGATCCAACAACCCATGGGCCTTGATGATTTGACTCCGCAGCAACAGCTCCGAGTTGGGGCAGCCAACCACTTGTACGAGTGGACATGTGATGCAATTTACATCCTTGATAGCAGACGCATTGATTGGAGCATCGAGAATCCAGCAAGTTCACTCATGTGGATCACAGACCCATTTTGTCGACTGCAACGTCGACTTAAACATATGTTTGCTTTTTCTTTTCACACCTGCATGTTCCAGGCACCACGAAAGAAAGACACGGCCTTGTGGTGCAGTTTTCCCCAACTTCGTTTGCACATGGAACGCAAGTGTGACGGCAAGCATGGCCACTTGAAATGGGGCCAGCTCCGAACTCCAGCTGGAACAAAGTTTGCAACTTCCCTCGAGTGTGCATATAATTCACACATGGCAGCCTCTTGGGCCCTCGCTGTCAAGGATCGTGCATTGGAATGTGGTTTCGTTGAAGTCACTTCTCACATGGACTGCCAAGTTAACACGCACCAAGACACGTATGTCAACAAAGCCATTCTGGGTTGCTTGCCGCGGGGTCGCAAAGCACCCCCTGTGCTGTCCGACTTCCTTCAACCACAGCCTTTCGATCTCCGCAAGTTCCCCCAACTTGCTGAGCTGGCTCCTGGCCAGCGTTTGCCTAATGTGTTGACCAAATTTCCACAAGGTTCTCGGCTCATCCGTTTTGTCAATGATAACGGGGGTAACGAGTCGGATACGGATAAAGTTGATACATGTGCTACTAAACCGAAGTTTGCGTTGGTTGGCCTGCCTAGGATGCATGAAGGATACATTGCAGCAGTGTGCACTTTGACTCATCCATTGATGATGGCGCTGCGGGTTGGTGAAGCCATGGAGTCTGCGATCAAAGCACACGTTGATGATTCAGGGTTGGGCTTCAGAAAAACCCAATGTGCCTTTGCCAAAAAGCTTGTTGACTGGTGTCGTGACACTGCTGGCGAGGAGTCGAGTGCAAAGATGAGCATGCCACCACACTTGAAGAAGATTCTAGCTGCAAAAAGGATTCAGGTTTTTAGGCGGGCACTTGCTGACATTTCGTACCCTGATGCCAAGATTGCGGACGAGATGGGAGAGGGTTTCCCTCTTGGAGGATGGCTCCCTTGTTCGAATGTTTTCCCAGGTCATGTTCGTGTGCCGTCATTGCATTTGGATTCACTGCTGAGTATGGCTGACATGTTCTCTGCGAGGTCAATTGCTGCCACCAAAGCAGGAGCTGACCCTTCACTGGATCTTAAGTTGTGGGAAGCCACGATGGACGAGGTTGGTGCTGGCTTCTTGGTAGGACCCTTCGAAGTTGAGGACCGGCCCAAACACAGCATAGTGTCTCCTAGATTCGGCCTCATGCAGAAATCCAAGCTGAGGCCCATCGACAATTTTTCGGCCTCGCATGTCAATGCAACAGTAGGTCTCCAGGAGAGGTTTGTTGTAGACTCCATCGACGAGATTTGCGGTATGATCAAACGTTGGATGCAGCTTGCCCCTCCTGGACTTGAGCTTGTCGGGAGGTCATACGACTTGCGTAAGGCATACAGGCAGATTGCAATCAAACCTGAACACTTGGACCTTGCATGGATCTCAGTTTTCGACCCAACAGCTGGAAAGGTTAGACTTTTCAGGATGGAATCCATGCCCTTTGGGGCCACGGCCTCAGTCTCCGCTTTCCTTCGAATCTCCCAGGCTATAAAGCTTATCGGCATTGCAGGGTGTGCCCTTGTATGGAGCTCCTTCTATGATGATTTCGTGTGTGTGTGTGAACCCACGGCTGTGCAACAGACGGAAAGGATGGTTGAGGTGCTTTTCTCATCACTGGGATGGGAGCTCTCCAAAGACGACGACAAAAACCGTTGCTTTGCAAAAACCTTTTGTGCTTTGGGAGTCCAGTTCGACCTCAATAATGTTGGCTGTGGGTGGTTCACTGTTGACAACACTGAAGCCAGAAAGGAGGAGCTCCAGCAGCGTATCGACGACATTCTTGCTGTTGACATGTTGTTTCCTGATGTGGCCACATCTCTCAGATCCAGATTGCTTTTTGCAGAGTCCCAGATTTTTGGCAGGCAGGCGCAAAAGGCTCTTCATGCCATTGGCGACGTGGGGCTGTGCACCAAGCCTATGAGGCCTTTGTCAGAGGAAGTGCACCACAGTTTGACATGGCTGCGAGACCGAGTTGTTAAGTCTGAGCCGCGCAGGGTTGAGGTTGCAGATCGACCGGTTTTCCACCTTTTCCTAGATGGTGCTTGCAGTGAGCCGAGCTCTGGAGATGAATGGAGTGGCACTTCCGTTGGTGGCGTTTTGCTCGACAGTGCTGGTAAGTTCATCTCTTTTTTCGGTAAGATTCTTGATCCCAACCTAGTCAAGACATGGGGACGAGAAGGACAGAAGCAGTTCGTCTTCGAAGCTGAAGTTCTCCCATACTCGGTTGCTCTTGAAACATGGAAAGACATTTTGGCAGGTGCTTGCATTTTCGTCTACATCGACAATGAAGCTGCCAAGAGTGCCTGGATCACTGGGTTCGCTGACTCTAAAGTTGCTCGACGAATGCTCCACTTTGGTACACACTTGGAAGCAGCCCTTGATGTGCATCCTTACTTTTGCCGAGTTCCAACTTTTTCGAACATTGCTGATCTGCCGTCACGTGGAAAGTTTAGTTTCTTGCTGGATCGTGGAGCTGTCGAATCACTCATCAAGGATGATCTTGTTTGCAAGATCGTTTCCTAGTTGGGTTCCCTGCTTTCGAATGCGAAGGTGGGGCTTGGCTGGAACGCAGGACATTCCCCCAACTTTCGTAGAAAAAGAGTGAGTCAGCTGCCACTTCTGAGTTGCACTGCATGTTTGCATGTTTCGTCCGATTTTTATTTGTGCTTGATTTTATCGACGAGGCTGCCTGTTGCTCTCCTCATTCTCTTGTCTTCTGGTCTAACCCTTGTTGGTGTCTACAATGTGCCAAGTTGAAACAACGCAATTTTGAGACCACTTGTCTTGTTGTCTTGGCCCCCTTGTCTTGCCCTTGGTGCTTTGGTGTTTTTGGTTGTGCTCCAAAAGATAAGCTCTTTTCTGCAAAGCAGATACGGCTTTATCTTGTACAGAGCACTTCCTCCTGTAGACTTTCATTTCCTTGGAATGCCAAGGTTTGGTTGTCTACTTGTTTCACCAAAGCACCTTGCAAGACGCTGGACACTCTGTGAGACATCGTTGACCTTTTTGGTTTTGCTTTTGAGCTGTTTAGCTCGTTAGTGACCTGCGGTGCTTTGGCGCTGTTTACCTTTTGTGAGTGTAGTTTGGCACTGATGTTGTGTAACTAATCACAAGTGTTCACACTCACTTTGCTGCACAACGTTTGTTTCCACGGTGTCGTCATGTCTCTTGCTGCATGATCACCTCTTTAATTCTTTTAATGTCGTGCCATTTTGGATTAAGGGTGACATCGTGTTGTTTTCACCCGCCCTCCCATCCCTTGGCATCTTTTTTGTCCCATGGTACATTTTCTTACATGTACTCTCTGCACACCCTGTATATAATGGCCACTCCCCCAGCCCTTGGCTGGAACGCAGGACATTCCCCCAACTTTCGTAGAAAAAGAGTGAGTCAGCTGCCACTTCTGAGTTGCGCTGCATGTTTCGTCCGATTTTTATTTGTGCTTGATTTTATCGACGAGGCTGCCTGTTGCTCTCCTCATTCTCTTGTCTTCTGGTCTAACCCTTGTTGGTGTCTACAATGTGCCAAGTTGAAACAACGCAATTTTGAGACCACTTGTCTTGTTGTCTTGGCCCCCTTGTCTTGCCCTTGGTGCTTTGGTGTTTTTGGTTGTGCTCCAAAAGATAAGGCTGAGAAACTCGCAGGAGTTTGCCGTTGGATAGGCATCGGCCCTCTGCTTGACCCTTGGGTCATGCAAGCCATCTCAACTCTTGGTCTCTTCCATCGGCATGGGTATCAACTCACCCAAACCATGCTGCCGGACACCTCATTTTTTCGTGGCGTTGCCCAACTGTGGACTGAAATATGTTGTCGCATCTCCTCTCAAGCTAGACGTAAACTTGTTGATCTGTATCAACTGCGCCTTCCTGCCCCAAAGTTGGCAAAACGCTTTAACGATAACCTCAAACCTATGCTTACGTCCGGTTTACTCCTGGAGGCACAAGCCCCTGTCTCGCAGCGCATTGATACAAGTGGCTGGATCCATGGGCCACAAACTCCCTTTCTCACCTGGCTCTCTCAGTTATCGCAACAATATGTAGGCAGTGTTCCGCGGTACTCTGTCCTGCGCTGGGCCCTCACGGAAGACAGTGATGCGTGGCTACAAGCCCGTGGTGAAATAACGCGCGCCCGTCCTTGCTGTGTATGTAGCCAACCAGCACGTTGTTACCCAATGGGCCCTACGAAAGGAGCACTATGTTCACAATGCTGTAACCCAACTCTCAAGTGGTACCAGCTTACACTTACAGCGGCAGAAGTACAACACTTGACTACTCACCACCAGTTTACCATCCCCAGCCTAACCCCTCATCAGCGCTTCCTGCTTGAGCGAGTTGACAGCGAGACCCACACTGTGGAGGCCTGTTTAGAACTCCCGTGTGTCTGATGTCGTACAGGCAGCAATACTATTGATCACTGGTGCAAGTTTTGTCCTGTTCCGCATCTGGTCTTACAAATGCTCTGCAAAGACCCTCATCTCCATTGGGACCTTTCCCATGTGCCCTCGACATTCCAAGGCACACTAGTTACCCTCTTGTTGTTCCATATGCGCCACCTTTTGGCCGAACATCAAGCTTTGGGCAAGAATTTCGATGATCTCGCCCTCGCGCATGATCTCTTACAACCTGTGCATGAGCTAGCTACCCGGGTTTACCAGAATGTCCCGGCTATGTTTGCCTCTCGCATGCTCTCGCCTACCCAGCTCCTCCCACAGGGATGCCTTCACTCTCAATATTTATCCAGCCGGCGCTTCCCACGAACGCACATCGAAGCCACCGTCTTGCCCCACAAAGGGCTAGTCTCTAACACGCTGGTACCAAAAGGCCAGGAACTGGCCTGCTTACATCCGAAGGATCCTCGAATCTCACATCTTCGCTCCCATAACCAGTCGGTTCCGTATCCCACGGGTGCAGTACAACTTCTTCCGAAGCAATGCCACTGCGGCAAGACTCACGTCAGCGTTGTTGCAGACGAAAACATTCTAGCTGACTCGCTACTGGTAGTTAAACCGGTTAGTGACCAACCTACTCTGTTAGTCCAGTTTGACGGCTCTGCACATCGAGATGCCAAAGCAGGAGGTGCTGGAATTGCTGTACTGCTGGTCAATGACCAATATATGTCCCTTTTGCATTTGGGAGGCCCTTGCCATTCCTTGCTGCAAAGACAATATTGAAGCCGAGGCCAGAGCATGTCAAAGGGCCCTCGAAATTACACACTACCTACTAACTAGTACAGCAGCAGGCCTAGCTTTCTTCAAAGCAATATTGCAGGGTGACATTTTACCCATCCTCAATTACATGACGTTCCAAGGTAGATGGAGAAACCCTGACATGTTACAAGTACTCGACCGCTGTAGAGACGTTTACAGCCTTATCTCCCAACGAGTCGTTCCGACCTATGCTCCGCGAGAGTGCAACAAAATTGCAGATTGGCTAGCAGGCCTGGCGTCGCAGTACCTCTTACAAAATCTTGCTACCACCATCACAAGAATCCCTGCGCCTGCGCCGGTTGTGCTACTGCAGCAGCTAGGGTTTCACCTTGAAGTGCAGCAAGTTTGCCACCCTCCCTTGACAGTAGAAACACCAAGATCACTCACCGTCATGGAGTCACCAGAATACGACAACGCTATACAAGCCCCTCTACAGAGATATCCTAAGTACAGGACCAACTTCACAAGCTATAAGGCAAGTCATGATCCCAACTCAAGTGCACGAGTAGTCCTATACCGCCCTACTGCCTTGGACCAAAGAGGCAGGCTCTATGGCAGTAGCCAAAGCATCCCTGGTCCACTGCGTCTCCTGCTCGGAAGGACACATATTGAAGTTGACATGAAGGGCGCACATTATGAGCTCATGCGACGCCTATCCGGCTCGACCCTACCTCGCATTGCTGATTTACGCATTGCCATTAGGCGTCTTCTGGACCCTATCTGGACAGCCTCAGCACAAATCTATGAATCAGTTGTCAAACGTTGGCCTATTATTGTAATAAACTCAGTCTCTGCCGGGTCTGCCGTTTAACTCCTTCAACAGTTTTGCTCCACTACTCTGCCTCCAATTTTCCGACATTGGGCAGATCGTATTAAGAGTGGCGCGGCAGAAGTACTTAACAACCAGCCTGTATGGCTAAACCCACGTCAGGGTCCATGGAACCACGACAGGGCCTTTCGAATTTTTGAACTTATTGAACTAGAGCTCACGTATGAAGCCTACTTGTTTCTACATCATTCTAATCATTTCACTTCCACTCTCTGGTTACATGACGGGTTCTGGGTTTCCCCAGCTCCCAGCTCAGCATCACTTGACGCCATGCATCAGCATTTAGAGCAGCAATTTGCGCTCTTTCGGATTAAAAGCAAAAGTCAGGACTATACATTGCTACGTCAGGACCTGGGTGTTACAGTAGAACACCAGCCCCACATGACCAAGAGTCGAATAACCAGCCCTCCGGTAGCAGGACTGCTTGGGGCACATACTGGTTTCTACTTAACCGGCGTTAAAAGACGATACCCAGTCTCAACTCAAATGAAGGAACTGACTGCACAACAAGAACGTTTAAATAAACGAAGGGTAGCTCCCAAACAACGAAAGCGGAAATATACTGGTCCCTGAGTTTCATGGCGTGGGTGCAACCATGGTCCTCTCTCCCGTGGGCGTGGCATACCACATGGGCAAAATGGTCATCCATCACTACCTGGAATTATAAGTGGTGGTTGAAGTTCACAAAGCAGCAAGCCAGCAAAGGCGCTTGGAAATCCTTCCGTCGGTGGGCAAAGCTTACACGAACGGCCATGCGTGCCAGAATCAGCAGGCCTAAGTGGGAGATTACCAGTCATCAGCCGCCGCGGCGCAAAACCAAGCGCAAAAAGAAAAACAAAACCCGACACCGTCGGATCAAAGCTGCGCCGCAAGCAACGCCTGTTTCTGCTGATTCCAGTGCACACATTAAGGGTGTTCCTCGCAGGATATGGAGTTCGGCTCAAGCCCGTCACTCTAGCCCTCACAGGTGCACTTAGTTTAATGATGGTTTTCAAGCCTGCTTTCCATGGCTGTGCGGGTGGTGGCCATCCACTTGGATGGCCTCCTCCTGCCAGTTTTCAAAGTAGCGCTCTCATCTGTTTCAATTTCGGCCCACCATGCAGTCGATTCAACTCCAAACAGTATACTCCTGATATCACACCAAAACAGTGGCGCTGAGCCATGGCTCCCTCAACTGCTCTGGACACAAATCGGCTTATGCTGCATTGGCAGCTGCCAGCACGGCCGTTCACACGGCTCAAGTGGAAAGTGCGGCCGTTCGACCCTTGCACATCGATCGCAATGTTCCAATGGTTGACTTTCCGGCTGTTCCAATACGTTCTTTGGCACAGATCCTCGTGACTATGTCTGAACAAGATTGTTCTGATTGGTATCATGACCTTGTTCAGCTGTGGCACTTGCTTGATGAACGGTTAGGTATCGGCCACGTCCATGACGACTTCCGATTTTGGATCTTAGATACCAAAGCTCAAATCGATAGCGACGTGCGAGTGTTTGAACAATACCTCTCGCACCTGCCTACTCCATTTGTGGGCCCAGCTGTGCCGTAGCTAACTCCCAGCCATCGCTCAGAGGCTCAAATACGAAGGACTGTGCGAAGCCCTTGAAAAAGTCTAGACACTTGCGCAAGCTGCCATGTGTTCTCTTTCATGCCCCTTCACCTTCAATACAGCTGACGAAACCTGGTCACAAGGACTCATTCTGGACATTTTCAAGTCATATCACATAGTTTTGGCTCAAGCTCACACATACCTTTGGCAACATCCCGTGCGAGCAGTTGTCCTCCACTTGGCGGGACTTCTGCTTGCCTGTTTTGTTTGTAACTGTGTTCAATTGTTCACTGCCAAGCGCGCAATCCAAGTCGTTCTTATCATCATACATCGAATGGCTGGGGGAACAAGCAGTTGCGTTAGATTTCTTTCCCCAACTCCACGCAGCCATGATCATTGTTGCATCGCTCTCAGGGGAAACCCTCCTCCAAGTCCAAGAAGCTGCCGATGAAGGAACTGGTTATCCTACAGTAAGCGATCTCATCGCCCTCATTTCTTCGGGCACCTTTGGAATCAGGCCAGCGCCTCAATAAATCTCGATCATCAAGAATGATGGTACTCGCCCGCTGGAGCACCACGAGAGTATCCCTGGCGGCGCAACAGTTACTTATGTCGTAAAGGATTACAAGGCTTATGATCGATTGGAGGCTGAGCGCTTCCTTTCAGTTGCCCCACGTGGACTAATCACTGTCGTGACCCACATGCTTTTCGAATTGGTTGACCCAAACACCACAGCCAAAGGCTGCGCGGGTTTACACATGGCCCTAGGGCGACAAGCACGTATAGGGGATAGCAAAAAGAGTGAGTTGGTCACCCTTCTCCTGGCCTCTCATAGCGACCCTAACATCCTTGACCGCAGGGGCTCATCTCCTTTATCACTGGCCATTCGAACAAGAATTCTTGAGTCCACTCGATACGACATCGTAGATGAGCTCTGCAATAGCCGGGCTGATGTCAACGCATGTGATGGATCCACTTATGCGCCCCTGCATATGGCAGCCTATTATGGCTGTACATCAGTTACTTGTCGACTCATTGAATTCGGCGCTGACGTGAACTCCCAGGCCCCGCCACTCCCCTGGTCGTGGATGGTCTCGCCTGATGAACACCGAGACCCCTGGTGGGCTGGACAGGAAACAGCTCTTCACTTTGCTTCAGGACGAGGACACCTCCACACAGTCCACTTGCTAATCACGCGCAAAGCTCATCTCAATGTGCTAGATGGGCGAGGTCGCAGCTGGCTCCAAGTTGCGACTGGCTCAGTCTCAGTTATGCGACTTGCATTTCTGGCTACCACTACACCCGCGCTGACCAGCCATAGCCGGTAGCAGGATCCTTTGAGTTCTCGCCCAAGGAGTGCTGGTCAGAAAACGCTCTTGCTCCTCTACTGCTGTTTCATCATTTGGCATGTCTCGCATGATTTTTAATGCACTGACACATACCATGCATGACAAACACTATTGGCTCGAGCATCATATCAGTCTTGGACCCAGCACTCACTCCTTTTTCCTTTGCGCCATGGCGGCCTCTTCAGACTACTATGAGCTTTATCACAGAATTGTGGTTGCTGTCGGCGCCCTTAGTTTGCCACAGCTGCGTCAAGTTGATCACTATCTCAATTTTCTTGCTCATGAGCCCTCTCCAGTGAGCCAGACATCGGAAGCTCGTCCAGAACAAGTCAGAATGCCAGCTCTCTCACTCTCAAGAAGCCAGGGAATTTCCCCAGCACATGCTCCCGCAAGCTGCGCATCGCCACTACGTCCTGCGACCAACGATCAATGCCCTTAAGGAAGATTGAACTTGAGACGTTGCTGATGCG
>VSDK01015394.1:33038-53649 GCA_009767595.1 Symbiodinium kawagutii
CTTTCCCTATTCCTCCGCTCCTCCTTCACAACTCTTTCCAAGAATCATACGAAATTATTTTGGAGAAAATTGATCAAAAGACAACCTAAATCCAACTGCTGACCGTTCCTGTTAACATGTGAGCGAAATCAAAATAGTGTGGCTGGCAGAATTGGGCGCAAGCATCCCAGCGTAAGACACATTGAAAATTAGAGAGTGTGGAACACCAGAATGAAAAAAACAGAGCGCCAGGTTAAAAAACACCAATAGGCTGAACCTGCGCATGCTTCAGCCAGTTCTAGCTCCGAAAAAATTGCACTTTCCTTTCTGTTTTCAGCAGGCAAAGTCAAAAATAGCTTCAAAGTTGAGCCTGTTTGTTAGTTTTTTGTTCTTTTTATGTGTTTTTCTATCATCATTGGCGTGGCGGAGCAACGTAAATTTGTTGTTGATGACCCAAAATGGACTTTCCGCCACAATGTTAAAACATGACGGCGAGGAGCGGAAGAACCGAGGTCCATGAATTGGTCTTTGAAATTTGGTGATGTTTATGATCAAATTCGATCAGTGGACCTAAAGAGCAGTTTTCAAATTTGAGAGAGAGCCGATGGAGTTCAGTTGCCGGGCGATTTGATGTCAACGTTGTGGTTACAGTGTGCGGGTGACCGACCTTTTGCATTTTCGACAAATTGCGCGTGTGAGAGATTCCTTGCGTTTTAACAATTCGTTCAAACACATTTAGAATCCCGTTCTAAATGTGATGCAAAGCATATCAAAAAAAATCCAAACGGAACTGGACAGAGGAGCAGGCGCACTGATGTTTGAATATTTTGCAAAGACATGGTTTGTTCCAGCATGTCCAGGCTAATTGCATCTAGACAGAGCTGCGAATCATTTGCCCCACATTTGGCCACATTAACATTTTTGGAGGGTCTGGAGGACAGCAATTGCATTGTAGTTCAACTCTCACATCGATCAAAATACTCGCGCACGCTAATATTTGTTACTCAAAGCTTTTGTTAGAGTCAATGTCTCAGTGTCAAAGTGTCAATAAGTTCTTTTTCTCTTCTCTTGGACTCACAGACAACATTGGATGTTCAAGAGTTGCTATGGCTTTGGCTCGTCTCTCTCTTTCTGATGATTGCAAGAATTTGATGGATTCTAAATTTCACTGGCGGCTTGTGATCTTTGCAGCTTGCGGCATCTTTCAAATGGTGCAACTATGTCAAGTTTTCACGGTTGACGTATCTGCGGTCTCACTTCAAGTGCTGGAGTCTGCGGCCACGATCTATGCGCTTCGCGCATCGACCTTCTTTGCTGCTCCCTGCTGTAAACACGGCGACCTTTTGATGGCATGTACATTTTCTGCAATTCTATACAAAATACACAATGTCACTGAATGTTTTTCAAGCCGAACATTTTCTTAGTCATCTTGGAACATCAAGACAGACAAAAAACTTAAGAGGATCACAAACAACACAAACAGATCAAAGCGATCAATTTCGACACTATCGGAAAATTTAAAACCAAAACACTAAGACGACAAAACCAAAAACTGGAACAATCAAACAAACTCGCAACAATCGGCCACTAAGTGGGCCACCAACCCCACCAAACAACAAACATCAGGCATTTGTGAACTGTAAAACATAGCCAGCTCGCAACTCATACAAACAAGACAAAAGAAGTAACGCACCATAAAGCGACCACAAGACATATCAAAGGTTCTCCAGGGTGTGTCGAGCAAAATATGCAGCCACCCCAAAAAGAGCAATTTGTCTGGCGGCTAGTCATCCACCTTCCTACACAATTGTGTGTTAACGATTTTTTTTCACCGCTCACAACAGTCCCCTGTCCAGAATGTCCTGGGGAGTGTTCAAGAGCTTCAAGGGATGCTTGGCAATCAGTTTGTTTTTTTTTGGACGAGTTTTGACTGGTATAAAGACATTTTTTTTTTGCACGTAGTTTTGTGTTTCATTGTTTCGTTTTGCAGTGTCAGGTTGGTGGTTTCAGAGTGGCTTGAACATTTTGCAAATTTTATAATGTGCAGTAAGGTCGAACTTTGATGTTTGATTGTATCTTGTATCTACTTTTGTTTGATTGGTTGTATTCCATTGTTTTGTTCCCTGTTTGCCAGTGACTCAACAATTTTTTGCAGTAACTTTTTGCACATTTGGCGACCTTGAGCACATATATAGGAAAGCAAATAGAATCGACATTTGAAAAACCAACAATTTTTTTGCGCAAAAATGCACTTGTTGCAGTGATTCTGCAAAAAATGCCCCAAAAATGATACGTATCTGGGTGGAGAAGGTGTTGAAAAGCCGTTTCACTGGAGCAATATCTGATGGTTTGCATTGGTGTTACTGCTGGCTTTGCACTTGGTGCTAGTGCAATGTCGGTATTGCTGGGCTGTGGTAGTGGCCTTGATATACTAGTGCTCTTGGGTTCAAGTCTTTGGAGAGCCGATCTTGTTGCTGGCACTCGGCAGCGATCATGATATAAGAGCGCCTGGTAGTTTCATCGTTTCAGGTACAGATACAGTTTTTTTACCCACGACATGCAATTACTGCGGAGTCGGCCTCTGTATATTTCTCACCTTCTAGACCTATTTTTGGCTGATGTATGGGTGTCCTTGCCAATGCCGTGGTGAGGCCTGTGACCGGGATAGCCTGTGCGGGGTCGAAGAAAAGGTCTTTTAGTATTTTAGTATTTTGCAGTTTTGCTTTTGTGATTCTTGTTTTTGGTCAGCGAAAATGCGTGCTGATGTAGCTGCCGCATGTGCGCCCCAAGGAATTCAGAGTAAACAAATGATGACTTGCAATGCAGAAACACAGAGCGAAATGCAGAATCTTTCTTTTTGCCAAACTTTGTAAGGCTTGAAATTTGCAGCAAATATAAATGCGTAGCATCTCATTCATTTTGTCATTTGATCGTGAAAACATTCACTTGCATCTCCGCTACTGCAATAAACCAATCCAATTTGGTGTTTACGTGAAGATACAGTCATCGTTAAAGGTAGACAATGACATCCATGATATCAGTTTTTCATGGGAAACATGTGCAATGAGCAAAGCGTGTCAAGAACTCAGGAGGTCACGTGTGGTGAAGAGACTGTCAGTGGATTGGTGAAGTTCATACCACAAATCTTTCAGGCACAGAAAAAAACACCGAAATTCTTGACCATTCTTGGAGGAGGAACTCATGGATGCTCATTTTGGATGAGCTCATGGATGCTTTGCTCATTCATAGCAGCGTTGTTGATAGACCCACTTGCGGAGCCGCGCCGCGCCATGCTGAGGTTTTCAGCTTGCTGCAGATCTTTTATCCAAATGTGATCAACCCAGGCGAGGCACCGAAAACTTGGAATTTCCAAATCTAAAAAGGCAATAAAAGGGATCGAATTCAGCTCCTTTTTATTCCTTTCCTCCTTTGCATAGGCTTGAGTGTGCTGGTGCCGGGTGCTGAGTTCACCATGTTCACCATCTCATACCTGGCAGAGTTGCCGTTGCAACATGGCAAGGTAGCAACTTGGCCTTGGAGCGATGAAGCACAATGCCACTCGTGAGCTTCACAGCTGTTTGGACTGACGACTGACCGACTCATGGCATCTCATGACTAGAAAGATGGTGTCCAAAAGCAAGAGCCAGACATTTGGAGTGTCACCAAGAGAAATTTCAATGCTGCAAGACACCAGAGGCAAAGATTGTGGTCTTAGTGTCGCGTGCATTCAAGATTAGACGCCCCCTATGGGAACCCCAAAAGTCCATCAGATGCTGTATGACTCTGTATGGCTCTGTATGGTGTTTATGGAATGTCATAGTAGTATGGCCACTATGGCAAAATAAGTCCTAAATTTGTAGATGCTGTAGACCTTGCAAACAATTTTTCCGGACCATACTAGATTAGCCAGTGAGACATACACACATGATATCAATATATCTATATCTATATATATATATATATATATAATGTGTATGTATGATATATGTAAGAATAAATAGATAAACAAATAAATCAATACAAATAAATTCAAATATAAATATAAGTATAAATATAAATATACATATACATATACATATATATATATATGATACAGATACAAAAGCATATCCCCTCAGTTTGTATACTTCTGCGTTGCTTGTAGTCAATTTGACTGCCTTTGGGGCTTCAGGTCAAATGCCTTCGTTGCTTGGGAGTCGACCTGCTGTGGCGAGGACCGAAGCACTTTGATGTCAACCGCTAGATGTTTGATACCAACAGATGACGAACAGTACGGATCTTTAACCATAGTTGGCAAAGCCTTGAACCAGGCGTGGACATTGGAGTGACAGGAGATTTCGAAGAAAAATCCGGATTGCTTTGAGATACCGGAATGTGAAGCCATGCCCAGAGAGGTGCGAAACGAAGCGAACCGAAACTGGAAACGAATTCACAGTTGCACACAGTCAATGCCAAGTCTTTCCTGCTCCACTCATGGCCTGGCGTCAAGGCTGGCTTGCTCCTAGTGGTGGCTGTCCCTGTGGTCCTGGCAGGCGAAAGGGATGGGACCAGATCAGTGGGGTGACTCCGTTCCAACACTTGATCCAATTCCAAGCGTCCAAATGGAGTCACTTTGGCCACCCCCTGCTAGGTTCCTCCTGGCTCCTCCTCCTCCTTCTCCTCACCATCATCATCATCATCATCATCATCATCATCATCATCATCATCATCATCACCATCACCATCACCATCACCATCACCATCACCCTCACTATCATCATCATCATCATCATCATCATCATCATCATCATCATCATCATCATCATCATCATCATCGTAATCGTCATCATCATCATCGTCATCATGATTCATATTCTCAGAATTTCACACGTTACTATTTACTTTCATCCAGCGTTTCTTAATCATTCCTCACCGTGCGCAATTATTGATCACATTGTATTTTGACCATCATTACCATCATGACCATCATTCTCATTTTCACCCTCATGGCCATTCTCTTTCAATGCTGCTGCTGCAAGAGAAAACTTCTGAGCACAACTTTGGATTTAAAGCACCATTCGATGGGGATGTGACTCAAAAAATGTATTCCGGGAGCCAATTTGGAAAGTCATCGAAACCTAGACCTATATGTTTCTGAAGCTTTTGCAGTAGCTAGACTTGTTGGAGGTGACCTGTACTGCCATGTGCCTCACCTTGCCTTTGCTTTTTGGAAATTGCAAGGCCTTCGTCACCGATTTTTGTGCCGAGCCAAGGTGTTCTGCTTTTGGCTCGGTGTTTGTGCCGGCAAGCTGCGGTCCCGGGCTGAGACTTGTTGGAGCAGAATGTGGAGCTGTGCAGCTGCGTAACACATACGGGATTTCACGGGTTGAAAGATCGAGGCATTGAATCTGACATTCTGAGACGGTGAAATCTGAGTAAAATCTGAGTGACTTCACTGTGAATGGTCAGATTACATACAGATTACATGGTGAAGTCAGCAGTTTCTGAGGCCAGAGAGCTCCAGGTCAGGACGGCTGTCACCGCGACAGCAACGAAGTGTCTCCTTTCTGCTGCAGGAATCCCATGGAATGGAGATGGCAGCTACTGAGGAGGAGACACGACGACTGATCTCAAGAGACTTTGCAAAACATCAATCTGTATATATCACGTGTCAACACAATCTATGAATACAGTTTGAATATGTACGTACATTTGGATTGCTATACACACTATATTTGTATACACATTATATAGACGCACACACACATTGTATATAGACACAATATATTGTACTCTATGCATTTTGCATTTATATTTGCTATTCTATCTACATGTATATATGCAGTCGGACTAGTATTTGTTTCTATATCACCATCTACCTATGTGGCCATTTGTTTGTAAATCTACATGTATGCCCTTACATCTACACACATACATCTGTATTTCCATCTATATGCATCTACACAACCAACACTTTATTCTTCATCCTGCCTATCAGTCTGTCCTACTTTTTCCAATCAATCTACCTCCTAACAGGCAGTCCACGAATCTAGCTATCTTTTTTTTCTTAAATGGATCTGTCAATCAATCCATTTGAAATTGATATGTCCATTTGTCTATCTATCCATCAAACTATCTATTTGTCAGTCTATTCCTTCCCTGTTGTTTTCCAAGTGGTGGCTCATCACCAGCAATGTTTGCGTGACATAGACATGCAATTGGGGCTTTGTGAATGGATCAAGCTATCTACCGATATGTTTGTTCCCCGTTTGTCGATGAATCCACCTATCTACCAATCTATCTACCTACCAATCAATCCATCTATCTATCTATCTACCAATCCATCTATCTACCTGCCAATCGATCTATCTACCTATCTACCAATCCATCTATCCATCTATCTATCTATCTATCTACCTACCAATCCATATATCTACCTATCTATCTACCTACCAAACCATCTATCTACCTATCTGCCTATCTATTTAATTGAAACTCTGACTTCAAAACGAATGGGTGAAAGCCTTCGCCTGCCTATGGTTTATTTGTGCAGATCTTCGCCTTGTGACAGAGCTATTTTATCTGATAAGATCAAGACATTGCAGAGTTCGATGCATGGCAGGAGAAGGGCGAACTATTCTCAGGTGCGGCAAAAACTGCGGTTTTACAGGAAAAGAGAGATAGAAGTTGAATAGAAGTTGAATAGAAGGATAGAAGTTGAATATGAGGATATAAATGGATATAAGAGATGATTAAAAACATGATAAAAAGATGATTAAAAAGATGATAAAAAGATGACAAGTTGGGACAACCGAAGGATTTCCCGTTGCTTCGCTGAGCGCCAGGTGGTCCGCCTGCGCACTGGGGTGGGGTCGGGTCCCAAGCTGGACAGGTGAACGGTCATGGACTGAGCTATAGCTATCGCTAGTAAGCTGACATATATAACTATAGCTATCGCTATATAGCTATATACCAGACAATAAGCCATAGCTTACTGACAGGGGAGCAGTGTGGGTTCAACTCTGCAGCTGAAACTGTGACTGACTTTGATTTGACTCAGGGGTTGGGAAGCCTGCGGCCGCCCAAAGTTGACAAGGCCTGGATGTCCAGGATTTGGCCCAGGCTGAGCCCTGGAGAGGGAGATTTTTTCCCAAATAAACCTCCTTTTCAGCATACGGTGGAACAGTTGCCCGTGTCCGCTTTGGAGCATGCTGGTGCCTTTATGTCTTGCTTCTACCGGGTGCCGAAATCAGCGCAGATGGGGTTCTTTCAATACTACATTGACACCAGCCGCTATTGCTGCTACAACTCCTCCTTCTGCCGCTACTACTCTTTCTACTGATTCTACTGCTACTACTTCTAGTTCTAGTTCTACTTCTAGTTCTAGTTCTACTTCTACTTTTACTAGTACTTCTACTTCTACTACCACACCGCCACCACTTCTACCGCTACTGCCATTATGTTACTACTCCTACTCCTACTGCTACTGCTACTGCTTGCTACTGCTACTCCTACCACTACCACCACTGACCACTACGACTACTACTGGAAAACAAGCGGGGGGCAGGGAACAAATTGGGAGATAAGTGGGTGCGAAAGCCCAAGTCCTTAATCCCAGCGACCCACTAGAGCAAGGCGCAGAGGCAAACCCAAAATTCTGTTTTGCAGTTACCCTTTTGGACAGAATAAGAACATTACAAATCGTTAAGAGAAACATTGAGAAACATGCACAAAATGTTTGATTTCTTTTGGAACTCGTGCCTTTCCTTGGTATCAGGGGGTGCTGAGGTTGAGGAGCCCCTCCAGCCGCTCAAGCGCCCGTCTTTGGCACAGCGCCAGTCTTTGGCACAGCGCCCGTCTTTGGTAAGCCCAGCGGCGCGCGGAGAGAAGCCACGAAAGTCTGAGAGGGTGACCTTTCGGACGCAGGAAGCAACGGTGGGTGGCGGTTGGGTTGCTTGGTCACTAACCCAAGGGAAATTAAGTGTTCTACAACCGTTTATGTCTATTACAGAAACAAACATATATACACACATTTGTATACATATACGCTATATATATATTTATACACATGTATATAGAAATAAATGCACAAATAAATAAGTAGATAGATAAATGAATAAGGAAGTAAATAGAAATCAAACATGAAACTCATGGGAACCAATATTAACCATGAGTTTACTTCCTTATGTCCATTGTTTAACCATGGGTTCATACCATTTTTTAGGCAAAGTACTGCTCCATTTGCCCGGGCAGCGCAGGACTCTGTCATGGAGTTTCCCACTTCTTCGACTCAGGAGCTGTGACATGGGTCGGTAACCTTGGGATTGGTTACGGTCACCAGCGCATTGGCTACCATTGTTCAACCATTTTTATCCATAGATTTACTGTTCCTGGTTTGATCACCAGATTAACATGTTAAGATATGTGAAGTTAATGTGTTTTGTTGGCTTTTGAATGGTTTGGTAGATCAGTGATGGACACCAAGCAAGTCCAATTCTGCCAGAAGGACAGGTTTGGACCTCTGGAAACACAACGCATTGGCCGTGAGGAGCCCTCTACAGCTGTCACTTTAGAGGCAAGCGCAAAGGGGCAGCTTGTGCTATGGAAGCCTTCAGCGCCTCCAAATCAGTTGTGGCTTGAGAAGTTGAGGGGTTCACGGTCAGGAAGCGCCTTCCTCTTCCGCTACAGCTTCGGTGGTGCCATCTGTGCCTTCTAAGAAGGTCGGTGCTATCTTGCAGTAAGTCATGAGATTCGATTTGCTCCTTGATGGTTATTGACGTCTGTGAACTCGCAAAGTCAACTGGGCCCGTGGGGAAAACTCTAAATGACACAAGGAATTCAATCATGGTGGCTTTGATTGCACAGATCCAAACTGTTTTTTTGCGTTCTGAGTGTTTTGGAATGTGGGGAGTGCAGGAACCTATGGCAGAACCAAAGGCCCCCGACGCTGCAGATATCAAACCTGCCACCGTCAAGAGCTTCGTGACAGAATTGACGCATCCTTCCAGCCATAACCAGATGCTGTTTGATCTTTTATAGCTGCTTGGCTCTTTAGCATCAATACAAGACATGGATCTGGCAGCATGCCAGCAGGCTGAACCTGCAGAAAGAAACGGAAGGTTGCACATCAAGAAAGTGTGCATCGTGTGGATCATAGGACTACTGGCCAAACAGATGACACCAAACTACCAAGCAAGGTTTCTCACCAATAGCTACCAGGATCTACTAGGCTTCTTATAAATCAAACTGAACCAGAGTAAACATCTTGCCGCACGAGCAGATTGTTGATCCTCTACAGTCACGGCGCTTCTGCCGGTGATGTGGCCGAATGGCGGAGCCTTTCCACGAGATCCGTCCGATCTTTTTGTTGGACGGCGATACCACAACGACCACCACCTTATGTCCCACCAGGCGGAAACATGGGAGATCAGAATGGAGTGGGGTCTCTACTGCAGCTGTGGTCCTTTGCAGGTACAAAATCAACACGTTTTCAGCTCCGTTCTTCTCTATCTTCATCAACACATTGATGCTTGGCACGCAGAAAGGCATGGAGTGCCTCATGGATGCAGACAGGAACCAAAAGCATCGCAGTAGCACATAGATAGGAACAGAATGCATACCAGGAGGTTACCAACAGGAAGAAAGTCATACAAGAAGCATACAAAGGGGAACAAGAAACATACCTGCAAGATACAGACAAGAAGCATCCAGAAGCCAAAGCATACCAGAAGCATGACTGGAAAGATACATGCCAAGAGGGATGCAGACAGGAAGGTGATATCAGGAGCATCCGCACAGGAAAAATAGAACAGGAAACATACCAGCAATGTGCCTATAGAATGGTCCTGTAGGAACAGGATGCTTAAGCTTACAAACAAGAAGGTCATACCAGAAACAGGAAGAAGAAGCATATCAAAAACATATAGGAACAGGAAACAAACCAAACACAGATAAAGAGGAGCAGGGGCCGTGTTCTGTCACGGGCTCTGTTCCGCTGGGGCCGTCAAGACCTGGAAGTGTGGTGTTGTGGGCGTTGTTACTGCAATATTCAGCAAGTGTGATTTTGTTGTCAAGTGACCGCACGGGTGGTGTTGTGTTAGGGGCGGTGTATGGTTAAGGCAAGAAGGAGTTGAAACCGGGATGTCCAAAAGGTCTTCTTTTCGAACAACAATTCTTTTGAGTATGTACGTGGTTTGGCTGCCCAGTCATACCCTTGCATGTGACTGCCACCTAGCTTTCGTTCACCCCTCCTGGTCTCAAGTCCGGCCTTACTGGTGAACAATCATTGGTTGTGACGCCAATCATTTGGGTTCAAAGAGTTGTAACTTTTGCAATTGATGGCTAGAGACCACACCAAACTGATTCATACCAAACATATCAACCTCACCAGTCACATCCATGCATGGATTGTTTCACTTCTTGCTTTGATGAAAACAGCAGCTGTGAAAGCCATCATGCGTGTTTTTGTCCACATTTTTGGTGACATTGTTCAGTTTTTCTTTGCTTGTTTATTGCTTGTCCACATTCTCTTGCTCCATTGTTCATTGTTACCACGATGGCTAGCAGCTGTTTCAGTTGTTCATTGTTTACATTGTTCATTGTTTTTTTTTCATTGTTTACATCGTTCTGTGCATCCTGAAATCGACAGCTGAGACTCAGCTCCTTCCAGGACTCTCCTCATCTCGCTTTTGTTGCTGGATGCAGCCCTTCGAACTCGTCGTGGCCGCCGGCTGCTGGCCCCACGCTTGAAGGCCGAAAGTTGGAGACCGTGGAGTGATTCAGCAAGATCTGATTGGATTCCAGAGAATGAAACATGAATGTTATATAAGTATATGTATATTCATATGCATAAATGTATATATGTCCTTGAAGTATAACAGTAGTAGATTGTAGGATGGTAGCTATAGGATTAAGAAGATATGAGATGATAGGATGATATGAGATGATAGGATGATAGTTGTAGGATTCCAACAGATAACAAAGACCATGACTTTGTGACCATTCCACTTTAGGGCAATGTGATTTGAGCTAGACACTAGGGCTTTTGCAAGGTGAGCCCAGAAAGACGACAGTATGTTGCAACCTTGAGGTCTCTGGACACCAGGAATAATTGGTTTTGCATCCACGTTGTGGTGGTCGTAATGATTAAGATGGCCGGCCTTGTCGTCCTAGCGCCCACGTGCATGTCATTACCTTGTCGTGTCATTTGTTGTGCCCTTGTGTGGCTCCACAACACAATGCCATCGTGACATACCTTGTCTGTCGGCTGTGGTTTTGTCCTGGTGTCGTGCAGTGAAGGACTTCTTGTTGTCATGTCTTGGTCATCAGCTGTGGTGCCGCTTAAGCAGAAGTCCTGCAGGATGGAGATGAGCTCATTTTTCCCTTCGGATGGATGAAGCAGCTGGGCAAATTCCCGAACAAATTTGACATGCCAAGAGCCAAAAAGAGCTAATATCCTGCATTTATTCGATAATTCAATATGATTCTTTGGCAAAGTGAGTTTGGTCCCCAAATTCTTGCAACGTCCATGTTGGGGAAGTTCCCAAGGTTGGCATTTTCGAAGCAAAAGGTCCTCCTCGAAGAAGCAGGTCCCTCGTCCAGTGAGATGCGGCAATTTTCCAATGTGGAAAGAAGAGGCACGTTTGGCTTTGCACATTTGGCATTGCAACTGGAGAAAGATGTCACGTTGTGAAGCCCCTGGTGTTCCAAAGACCCTCAACAAATGCATAATGCACTCCCTTTCAAGGAGATGTTCTTTTGAAATTCTTCATGCCTATTTAGATCATGCTATTGGTTGTGCCTTAGGACTTGATGGCATGGTGATGATTCGATTTCTGGACGTCAGTTTGAAGTTCTGCTTGGTGGGCACTCTGCTGAGCATAGCGCCTTGGATCTGTATGACCCACGGAGAGATCACCGGTCGTAAGAGATCTCTCCGATCTCTCCCGTTCTGAGGTGCTGGTGCCCATGTATGCCACGGCTGACAATCGGGAGAACATCGGGAAATTCTCGCAATTCAGTCTTTCCAATATCAACGAAGGGTGCCTTGCTGAGATGAGAGAAGTCAAAGAATGCTAGAATTTCACATTGTTTTTGTTGAATTTTGACAGATTTCACAGAGATTTAGAGTTTTCTATTTCTCCCTGAGCTTTTGTGAAAGAGCGACGGCCGAGGTGTTGGAGGTTTTCAGTTGTGGTGGTTTGTGCATATATTCTAAATGCCACTTGACAGAGACCTGTCACCAGCATGCTGTACTGCCTCCCATGTCCTGAACGATTCTGGAACTTGAATCCTTATCAGCAGAGGCCGAACCTGAAAGAAACTACTTTGAACTACTTTGCTTGCTGTACATATGGGGGTGCTGGGTTTTGACTCACAGCCATGTTTTCGTTATTCAGTTTCCTGCATCATTGTCACACACATGTTTTGGAGATGACAGAGACACACAGAGTCTATCTGGTGCTGTCGACAAACAGCTGTGCTTCATGGGTTGCCGAGGCTGCATTTGCACACTTTATGATTGGTGAATGGCAGAACTTCGTTAGCCTTCGAAGGAAACACTTCAAAAATGTAGTGCGGGGCCGCTTGTCGACATGGAGACCAAGGATATTGGAGTTCAACTACGTTCAACCCCCCAAAGTCGAGGGCATTCGTAGGAGTTCAAATGTGATCAACTAAGTCTGACTGTCCGACTCCCAAGAATTTGGGACATTTGAAGTCAAAAAAAAAAAATATATATATACATACATATTTACATTATATAAACATATACATATACATACATACATATATATTTGGCTCTGTTCAAAAGTATTTTCAGCTCTGTTCAAGCGTCAAATGTCCGTGTAAAATTCGCGACTAAACATTGACACTGACCTGTGAAGGTCTCATGGGACCTTCTGCCGCTCAAGCAATCCGATCGATCTTGGTGGAGAACATGCCCAAGGACCCTAGAATTGATACCCAATGGTCCACCTGGAAGTTTTCTCAGTTTCACATATAGTTCTTGATATGTATGCATTTGTACTTGCACATATATGTACTGTATATATATATATACAATTCATTACACATATATACAATTATATATGCATACACTTATATATATAGATAACATTTTCATACAAGTTTTAAGATTTGTAACGTTCGTGAAGTTCGCATTGGCATCACTGGACCATGTTTGAAATTGGCAGGAAGGGATTTCGTTCCGACCTATTTTACTTCGCATCCCATCTTTCGCTTGTCCCCCCGCCCATCTCCGTCTGGTTGCAGCTTAATTCGAAATTTCTCTCGTCACACCTGAGCTGTCTTCGACTTCTGGAGTAGTGGAGCTTCTACGAATGGCGTCTCTCGCTTGTCCAGGTCCCACATGTCTTGCACTTGGTTTCCACGGCTTTCTTCTCTCTTCTTAGTCTCTTCTTCGTCTCTTCTTAGTCTTTTCTCCCCATTTCTTCCCCATTTATCTCCTCTATGGCAGAATCTGGAGGGTCTTTTGGTAGACTGATCTAACGTCTCTGGCATCTGTCTTCCACTCGAGGTTCTGACTGCAACATGGATTGCACTCTGAATATTGGGCAGCTGTCACCCACTCAGACTGTTTAAAACATGATTTGCACCCTATCTATCCCTGTCTTTTATTTGTCTTCGAGGTGGCCAGTGTGACATATGTGACATGTGTCTTCTCTTGACCTGTGCACCTTTGTCGTGTGCACCTAAGCTGACTATCCCTTACCTCGACTAACCAAATCTTCCAGGCCTCGTCACACTTTGGCATAGCTCTACCAAGCCTCGGGATAAACCAGTACCCCTCATCACAACTGATCACGCCTCATAGCCTATCACACCTCAGCATACCCCATCATACCTGACCAGACTTTAGGATACCCTCTCGCCTATCTCATCATTCTTTGTCATCCCTCATCATCCCTTGTCGTTTCTCCTCATTGTTCATCCTACCCTAACCCATACTGTCATCCCGCATCATTTGCACTTTTTGTATGTCATCCTATCTCATCCTATCTCACGTCATTGTACATTTCATGATACCTAATGATACTTCATCAAGCTTTATTATAGCTCACTTCCTTTATCAGACTTTGCAAGACATGATGATACCGAACTCCATTTCTTGTAGTACCGCAGTGCAGTTTGAGAAAATCCATCACCACGTCTCTGAAAGATTTCTGAAAGAAATCGAGATTTCGAGATTTGATCTGTGAGGAAATGCGCTCAGCCCAAATGCTCTTTGAATACTTTCAACAGCATTTCGGGGAAGGCACAGTTGATCTAGTTCTTGTTGGGCAACCTCAGAGCAAAGTGCTTGAGTTGTTCAATTTCATATTTTGCCTTGGTTTCTCCTGCTTGTCTTTTTCAAGTCTTTTGCGCTTCTTGCCTACCTTGCACGAAGTGGAAAGGTTCAGTCCATTCAGCTGTGCTTCAGAGTGTATCTCTGCTGCAACGCTGGATGCAGTTGAGGCCTTTCACCAGTGTCGGAAGATGAGTTTGTTCGGAAGGTGTTCGGTTTGATTCTATTGGCTGCGAATCATGCAATCGTCTACTCAATTGGTATCCATTCCGTGCAATCAGATTCCAAGTACGGATTTTGTACAGCTCCTTGAGTCGTGCTTTTAAAGTCTGTCAGACGACAGGACATTCTCTAGCCGACACCTCTGAAAGCTCAGGACACGCGCGCGTTGTACGAGATCGAGACATTCTGCAAGTGCTGTTGCTGTTCTTACTGGGCGACCGAAAGGCGCACAGCGCTGAGCAGAGATTTGAAAAGACCAACAGAAGGCAAACATAAAAAGGAAAACACACAACGCATTATGCATGAAGAAAGAGCAACATAAAAAGACATCAACGCATGAAGAAATAGCAAGACTTAAAAGCCACAGCACCCTGGTGTTTGCAGGACTTGCTTTTGAATGTGATTAATGCTTCTCTTTATCTACTCGGTGCCAGTTCAAGTATTGAAGTGAAATAGCATAAAACATTCGTCGAGCGATCCATTGTTTCACATTGCCATGTTGCACGATTTGTGTTCTTGTGTTTTTTTCTTCTTCAGTTTTTCGTTTCCTGCTCAAGTTTTGCAATGTTTTTTTCTTCAGTTTTTCTTTTTTTGCGCTAGTGCTTGACACTGGCTCCCGGAACATGGGTCTTTAACTTCTCGCGCGTCTTAGATCCGAAATTTAACATCTACTACCTGCTAAATGCCAATTTTCGGAATGTTTGTTTCTCAACACTCCTGGTCAAGAGGTTCCTCCGGACAAAGGCAATATTGACCACATCCCAGTCTCTGAGCAACAAAAAGGAAAGCCCTTGCTCTATTGTGTGCGCAAATGGCAGTTTGCTCGCAATCTCGTACCACTTGTTTTTCAAACGTTGTGGTTGCCAAGGCATTTTTTGACCACTGGTCTAACAACACGACGTTTGTCTTGAAAAGGCTCGATATAAGCGTGGGGTTGCTTACCCCCGCGCAGTTGTCTGGGTTACTGTCGGTCGGAAAGCCTGTCGGAGGAACCAAGGCGTCTCTGCATCAAAGGAAGTCTTCAGCGTCGAAAGAAGACCTTTCTTCCTTCGTTTCTTCCTTTGTTGTGTTTTTCTTTCATTGTTCTTTTCATATTTGTCAAACAATGAAGTCTTCACTGTCAGTGTGTTTTTCTTCTGCGGAGCATTCTGGAGACATTTCACAGCTGGGCCTGGAAGCAGTTCTCCTGCACAGGAGCACGCAGATGCGTCAGGCTGTCCAGCCAGATGTGGCCACAGGTACGCTGCGATTGATGCTGACAGATTGGTTGATTAATCTTGGTTGTTCAGGATGCTTAGCTTGGTTGGTCAATGATTATCTTGATAAAGAAGGGTTCAAAGTGGTTGATTGATGATGGTTATTTAACCGTGGTTTATGTTGACCGTTTCACAAAGATTGACAATGAGGATTTGTGATGCTTGAGAATGGTTCATCGTTTATAATGGCTGATGATTGACAATAATGAATGGTGGTTAATACTGATTGACAACGGGTATTCCTGGGCATTAAGGATTAATACAACCAGCATTGTCATCATTGAGCTCGTTGATGGTGGGTCAGAAGCCGCTACTGGTTTGAACAACCACCACCAACTCACGCTGGAAACTTTCCAGCCATGAAGAGGATTTGTCAGGACACCCACACTCGCCAGATTTTGCACCCAATCAAGCTCAAAACCTACCAGAAATATTTTTCGGTTTTGATTCTTTCGCTGCCATGTGGTTAACCCACACCAAGATTGGATGGAGAGAGTGTCACCCACAGCGACCAAACTTGTTGCGCATCGCAAAAAGTGGACTGTCAATGAATTGCCTCTCCATCTCTAGAGGACTGTTTTGTCAAGGTCCGAAATTTCGAGCCCTCTGAGACGTCTAAATGGCAATGCAAAAGTTTTCACATGTTTGAGATTTCTCTGACTGAATTCCGTTGAAGTCTCAGGTCATTTTCCAACCAAGAAACTCTTGATGTGACAAATAAACTATGGTTAGCCATGCATATGCACAGTTTCACGTTGAATGCCGGCCCCCCACTGGTTTGGTGCCAATGCTTTTGGGTCTGAAGGTGCCAGGGTTTCCGCCACAGGAATCGAACTCAGCAGCTTCAACATCAGGCGTGGTGGCTATCTACTTCAAACTTCATTGCTTTTCTGCTTGGTTGAGATGATCGTTGACATTCATTGATTCGATTTTGGTGGTGAGCCTTCAATGGCTCTGACAGGAGAGCAAGAAGAACAACTTGTGCCGTCGACGATTCATCACTACTGACTGGAATCAACGTGCATACGGCCGCTCGAGATTTTTCTCAGCTCCATGGCAGCATATCAACGAAGTTGCCGGAAACAACTATTTTAGTTTGTGCATCACTTTGTTAATTTGAGCCATGCACACATGCAAGCATCCTACACCACATTATATCGCATGACATGACATACTAGAATGTATGTACATGAATAGAACGCAATGGCCCACAATCATATACATAGCAGCATAGTAATCCACATAGTCAGACACGTGGCAATATGGTCATATACTGAGAGTCATATACTCATCGTCATCTACTCCTAGTCATATACTGTGAGTCATCTACTCATCGTCATCTACTCCTAGTCATATACTGAGAGTCATCTACTCACTGTCATCTACTCATAGTCTCCTACAACTCATACTCATATACTGTCATATACTCATATCTTCATAGTCATAGACTCATCCTACAAAGACCTCAGAGGCTCAGGGGGAAGGCTGTCCTCGGTCCCAGGAAGGTGAAGGGCTACACGGCCAACTTGGCGAGCACTGTCTCCAAGGCCTTGCCAGCCTCGGAGCTCGTGACTTGGAGACCTTAGGTTCTGACAAGGCAAACAACAAGAAATGAGGGATGAGGAATTGAATAGAATTAGAATCTATTGGAAGTGAATGATGAATATGAATCAATAGAATTAGCAAATATTTTTAGATATTAGAAATGAAGGAACACTTTGATTCTTGAAGTGACTTGCTCTAGGAATCTGCAAAGGGTTGAAATCATGTATGGAAGTCTCAGCTCTTGTAGTCTTTGCAAGCAAATTGCCAAAGGTGGAAAAAAACAACGTCCTAGGCAAGATTATATGTCCAGAACGTAAATGGCAATCGATAATGCTATGCCGAGGTGATAGCTTGCCCTGATTGAGAGGGTTGTTAAATGGGATACCACCGAAATAGTGTAGGTGGTTTATCCTTAAATACATCATCTTTTGGCGGTTGCGGACACCTCCCGATGGCACCTCCCCATGGCCACGAAGAAATTCCAACACATTTCTTGAAGTCGTAAGCCAAGGACCCCTAGAAGTGGCTAGCTTGCAATCACCTGGCGCTTTCAAAAATTGACAGGAGACCACTAGAACGCAAAAAAGGAGGGTCGACTATAATTTTTCTCATGAGATTTCCCATGATTCAATCAAGACACAGGGAAATCCATGTTTCAATCATCGCTGAGAATTCATCAAAAACATCTCGAAGCCTTTGGCAGCTTCGCCTTAAGGTGAAACCCAGCTCCTGTTCCACGGGCTTTGTGACCTTTCACAATGTCCAAACACGCGACTTGGTCGGACTTTTCTGTGTCGTCCAACTCAGGTGCTCAACTGACAAACGTGAAATTTTGATAAACCATGTCGTTTGGTGCTTCGCAATAGGCCGTGCCCACTGGTCGGTTTGGTTGGTTGGTTCTGTTGCGATTCCTACCACTTCATACCTCATCGATCCAACTTCGGGGGACTGCTCCAAGGCGTTCTGGCAGAGCAGATTCTCTTGTCCCACACCTCCGGGTCGCTCATACGCCCTGCCCCCGAGTCGCGAGACATTGCGCCTCGGCACGGAGCAGTTGGATCTTTGCAGATTCGTTGCTCATATGCTGCCGTTCTTCTTGGGTGAAGCCATTTGTACGTTGCAGAGTCAGATAGTCTCTACTCGCCTTCTGATGTCTGATTATCGTGCTGCAGATTTAGTTCATTGTCAGTGCAGTCATAAAGCATTTGAACCCAATGGATCAGTCCACCACCTCAGGTTTGGTCCAATGCATCAACGCCATGGAAGCTTCAGTACCCTCGAAATATTGTTGCGCAGGCATCGAAGCTCGTTGCGCTTTGCTTTTTTCCCACATGTTTGATGTGATGATTGGATGTGATTGGCACCCAGACAGCAGTTTTTCTTGTTGGCCCATGCAACGAATCAGTCCACCCACATGTCCACCTCTACTCGCCAACTGTGCGCCAGTGTATCTGCATCGTCGGGGTGATCTTTTGGTCTATACCGGTGACTTGAGATGCAACGGTTGTGCAACCAGCCCAGTTCCAGCAACGTGTTCTGGGGACATCCTAAGGACAGCCCCACAAGGTGACTCCATGGCACAAGATTTCTGTGGGCCATGGGTCGTTTCCAAATAAGGGCACTTTCCCAAACTTTCCTTTCATCAAGCCTTCCCAAACCGTGGTTGCATGGCAACATAATATGGGAATACATGGCAATCCATGGCAATATATGGGAGTATGCTTCTGTATTTTGGCATGGCTTCGACCAAGAAAGCTTGGGTCGTCCCAGACACAGCGATCCCAAACTGTGAACGGATGCAACGACTGTCATCCAATGTGGCAGCCCGATAGCTCAAGGTCGGCAGCATTCAAGTCCTCTACGAGGAGAATTCACTGCGAACGGTACTGCCCAATTTTTTCAAATTTGGTGACCTGGTCTGCAAGTTTTTCTTGGTGTTATCCAAAGTTATACACACTGTATGCACATTTGCTATAATTCGTTGTTATCTCCTTAGAATCCAAGCCCCGTTTTCAGTTGTTAGTCCAAGGTCACCTAATGTAGTTGCGCACCATCTGCAAGCTACTGAAGTCTTTGGAAACTAGTTCCGTGGAAGTCGCTGTAGCAATGCCTGTGCCAGCAAATAGTCACTGTCTTTATTGCTGCCATGCAAGCAGCAAATGGAATGGTGGTCCATCCCTGTCAAGGTCAAAACTCCAACAAACTCTTTGTCACTCTCTTGGTGCGGATACCCAGCGCAGCGGGGCGTTCCTTCTCCACGAAAATCGCCAGCTGGTTTCGGTGTAGGAAAAGCACCTGCCCTTTGAAGAAACAAGCGGCAGGTTTTTGTGATGTTGTTTCTTTCCTTCTTGAGTTTGAGCTCATGAATTTTCTTGAGTTTTGGTGATTTCACTTCACTTTTCGGCCTTTCACATTGCAAAAAAGCCATGGTCGTGGCCACGGCGTTTCCAAGGTGAAGTACATCCCAGTGGTCGTTCTGATTCTGTTGCTGGCCCTGCTGCCCTTGGTCTTCGAACTGATCACACGAAGGCACCGCACCTGTGCTTCGAGGTTTCACAAGGAACTGTAAGGAACGGTGACATGGGATAGGCCGATGGCCATGGGGCCACGGTGCTTCAAGGGTTTCGGAACAGCAAAGAGGTCGGGAACTGTGCCAGGTACGAACGCTACAAAGTGAAGTCAGAGATTCACAGAATCGTCTTGGGCCGTGGCTTGGTTAGCGCTTTGGGTGGCAGAGCAGGGCAGTGTTCCTTCCAGCGACTGCAACCAGATGCAACCAGCTGCAACCAGGCTACATGGGATATTTGCTGGCTACTCTTTATGCAACTTGGCCCTTTGTGCTAGTTGCTGCTGCAGATACGATGTGGTTTCGAGATGTGCTTTTGAGTGGGAAATCAATGTGTGTGAGATCATTTTGCCTGGTACATCATGACCCTGAATCCCGTCCCTCCAACCACTGTACCTTCTGTTCCTGGAGGACTTCTCATTGTCGTTGTGTTTCTGAGGTCGTGGTGGTTTCTGGCTCGATTTCTCAAACTTTGGTTGCTCGACTTGGAGTACTGCTGGCAGTTTCTCCTTTGACATTTGGGGGGCGCACTTCCACACGAGCCGGGCTCAGGGAGATATTCTGCAGTCTCCTCTTGGTGCATTGGACAATATTCGAGATTCCGTACCCAGCGTGGCGGATGCTTGCTGTGAATCCTGTTTTGTGGAGGAAAACTGGGAACTGGTTGCCTTCAAACTGACCAGCTTGACATTTGAGAATCCAAATGTGTCATTTTTGCGGCTCAAAGGATTTGTTTGCCAAGATGCAGACGCAGGAATG
>VSDK01015394.1:53722-98303 GCA_009767595.1 Symbiodinium kawagutii
AGGAATGCTGTTGGTAAAATGGATCCTCAAAAGGGGGTTATATAAACGGTGGCCCTAGACATAGTAGGATATATAAATCCGCTAAAGCCCGAATGAGCATGAGGCATGCGCCCATTTCCATACATACAAAGTTTTCGCCAACCTGAGGTGTATTTCATCACTTTCGTCTTGGCACGTATCGGCATTACCATGCCGATTCTGCTGTTCTATCCTGGCTTGCCCCTCGAGCCAAAGAGAAAGGAGAAAAAAGGAGGAACACGGAGAAAAAAGGAGGAAAACGCAGAAAGAAGGATCAGAAACACACAAGTTACACAAGTAAACTTTGGAAAAGATAGAGGACCTTAGCTGCAGCCGAAGATGCCCTGGCCACCAACGGTGCTGAGGTTCCCCGGGTCCTGTTGCTACTTTGCCACGGAGGCCTCGGATGCGGCGTTGATTTTGGTGCTGGGAGTGACGTGTCTTGGCTAAAGCTGCTACCTTGGGGGGTGCCAACCCTTCGGAATCATCCATGGGAATGACAACCGAGATGCAGAAATGCTTGCTGGTGCATTTCGCACATATCTTCGTTGATGCAGAGTGATGGTGATTGCAAAGTAACTTTTGATGCTTTGAGCCACCAGTCATGCAGTAGCCATGTTGATTATGATTCAGCAGTTTTCATCAGTACTCACCCGGGCGTGAGGTACTCGGCCATCGCACCACTGATTCTGCTGGCCTGCGCGCTCTACTTTGCAATGGCTTCGGTGGTGTATAGACACTTGAGCAAAGTTCAGCTGCACATCATATCCTGATGTTTGAAAGACTGGTGCTTGCCCATTACGCTAAAGAGAGACAAAGAGAATAGATGCTGCTTCTCGTGGGTGGCGCAAGATCCTGGTTGCTTGTAAGGATGGCTGTTCATTTATGCATCTTGGCATGCAGATATTGCTTGGAGATGATCGATATCCAAAGCGAGAAATGACAGAACGAAACATGAGAACAGTATGGAACAGTTCGATACGGTTTTGCATGGCTATGCATGGCTGGGTTCGGGTTTTGAGACTTCCTCTGGGTTTGATTTTCCGCTGCTCTTGATCCTGTTGTCGTTGCGGTTTCGTCCAGTCCGCATGACGGCCGACGCCATTGCGATCGTCGTTGTGGTCCTTGTCACATGTGTGATAGTTATGGTCGTCGTAGTTATGATTGCGCTACAGAAAACCAGCCAAAGGCAAGGCTGACGATTTGATGCGGTTGCAAAATGGGCACTTTGGAGCAGGTAGACCCAGCCATTGCTCTTGTTGAAAGAATCTCCCAAGCTCGGGGTTGTTTCTGGAGGCGAGGCATGAAGATGGGGCAGAGATGCTTTTTGGGTGGGTGGCTCCTCATTGGATTTTTGGGTGTTGCAAAGGAGCCTCAACTCCATCCTTATGGTGATTCAGGTGACCGTGGTTCACAACTCCAAGCAGTCGGCTTAAGTCGTATCAACGGGACTGAAGTCGTAGCATACCAGTGTGCTCGCTGTGTTGCGTATGACTTTGGATGGTTCTTGCCTGTCTTGGTGATTGTGCTTGGGTCAGAAATTGTTGCTGTGCGCGGAGTTTTGTTGATACCATGTTTGTGTGCATCATGTTGCTTTGATTCTTTGCTTTTCGGAGATGAGTTTTTAGGTTGCTGTTGCAATGCAGCAATCAATCTTGCAGCAGCACGCTTCACACGGAATGTCAGCTCGAATTTTAGCAACCCCTGTTTGGAAAAGAACACATTGCAATCCTAGAATCTATAAAACTTTGTGGCAGAGCTTCCGTACAACATGCTCTTCTGTACGCGAGTAGCAGTTAGACAATACAATTTCTCTAAGCAGGTGTCTGCCGCTTTAAGATCTAATTAGAGATGAAGTCAGGAGACAATGAATGGGCTGATGGGCGTCATGCCATTGCAACATGCCAAGTTTGGTTATATAAATCAGCATTCCCATACGCCCACATGACACCTGCCCATTGTGATTTCCAACGAAATGTGGTTTAGACCTGAACGCACATGTTGCTTTCCAGTCATTGTGTGGAATGATTTATTGAAGTTGATCATGCACAGGTTCCTGTGATTGTAGGTGTGCCGTGCGAATCTTTGTTCTGTGATGTTTTACTTTGGCTGTTGATGTGACTTCCTGTTCCATCATGAATAGATGGAGGTGATGTGACTTTCGCCCCGTCTGTGTGACTTACCCCGTCGTTGGTGCTTGTTTGTTGCTTTTTCCCTGTGCAATTGTGGCTGTTGGGAGTTTGGAGTTGGAAGCGATTCTTTCGTTGTTTGCCGGCAACTTGCCTTAAATTGAGTGCCTAAGGCCTGAGTCAGGTCCGCGTGTGATTCGAATTCGACCGCATTGTTTCGAGACTTGTGGAGGTTGTTGCTTGGAAGCTGTGAAGACCTCCCATATTCCTGAGGTCTATGAGCACGAGTTTGACACTGCGGGCAGCTTTTGGTGTCCTGGAGCACGGTAGGGTCTTAAGGGTGTTGGTGGTTTGAACAACGATCTCAAGCAAGGATGATGAGCACAAAGACATATATGCCGCGGGGATGGCCATTTCAAGTCTGAACCTTTCTCTTGTTTGGCTTGGTTCTTTTTCGGGGAAGCGAGAGAAACGAGCACAGACTGAGCACGTATGCTATGACTCCTGTAGAGGGTAGCGTTGATGTGGAAGACTTTCCATTTGGGGACGCGCAGTGCTGCACTTGCCACTGGTGACAGGTATGACCTCTTCCACTGGTCTGTTTGGGGCATGTTCTTCAGCAACATCACTTTGGTGGCGCTGGCTTCAGGCACAATCCGCCGGCGAATCATTTCTGTGCAGTATAAGACCACAAGATGGAGTCATTGTGATGAGTAGATCACGTCAACGAATACAAGCGTGCATTGTTGCCGTCCAGCGAACTGAGAATTCAACATGTGCAAGACGCCCACATGGGGCGCGTGGGGTGTCATTGCATCATTCTGAGTTGCTGAGTTGCTTCTTTTGCATCCTGCGCATGGCAGATTTTGCAGGTCACACCCCGTACAATTCCTTCAGTCACTTGGACAGACCTCCAGGCTTTTGTGTAACGCAGAGGGAGTTCCAGTTCATGAATTTCAACCGCATGTACACAATGGCAGTCGATATATTTTTGATAGACACTAAGTCATCAGGCATCAAAACCACCCCAATGCAGACAAACGTAGATTGATGTCGTGAATGTTTGACCAGTCTATGGTGACGAGCTTTTTTTGGGGGATAGCCAGCGTTGGGAAGTTCATCTAGCTGTGGCTTAAGGCGTTGAGCTATGTCGGTAGTAACGATGCTGCTGTGCGGTGTAACGCCTTGGGGTGTTGGATGAGGGTTGTTGGAGCTGTGCATTGTGCTCTCATGGAACTGCTTTGCCACGCACTTTTTGACATGCAGTGCAGAACTGACATGGTGGGACGAAGTTAGATGCGAGGGGTGCGAAGAGCCATGGCAGCGGTTTCAAATTTCACAGGATGGAGTTTCTAGATTCCAGGCTGTTGCAATCTGCAACAAGTGGTTCTGGATGCATCACGTGCATTGCGCACACGCACACACACACACACACCACATGCTTGCAATCATTCGATTGGTTTGTAGCAAATGGTTTGGACCTTGCAACAGTCTACAGTATATAGTGTACACTATATTTAATCTGGCGCCATGGTGTGGAAGCGCCGACAAGAAACACCACCCTGCCGGAACGATACTCGGCGATCCATGAGCAACTGGCGCTGAGGCTTTTATGCCGCGGCATTTTTACCATTCACCACCTTGGCATTCAAGGCGTGCTGGTTCAACGGCTTGTTTGTACTAAGGTTAGCGGAAAAAAACACTCTGATTTGGATATTTGAACAACAACAGGGACAACGTACCAAACACATATTTGAATTTACTTATTCTTCGCAATCCAAGTATTTCCTTAGGACTTGTTCGCGCTTGCACACTTGAGCATTTTCAAGAAAGCTCTTCACTCGTCAGACTTTTTCAGTGAGACACTTCAGCCCTTTTTGCTTTGAAGGCTTTCTGTGAGCGGCGCTATGCGCAACCTTCACGTTTGATTTCGTTGGAGGATGCAGTGGACGCTGACCGACTTGCAGAGGTGTGGGAAAGTGCAAGCAGATTGATTGAAACGTGCATGAAGGAAAAACACCAAAATGACATGCCGTTGTTGTGGTTGTCGTCGTCGTCATCGTGGTCGGCGTGGTCGTGGTCGTGGTCGTGGTCGTCATTGTCGTCGTCGTCGTCGGCGGCGGCATGGTCGTGGTCGTGGTCGTCGTCATTGTCATCATCATCATCATCATCATCATCATCATCATCATCATCATCATCATCATCATCATTGTCGTCGTCCTTGTCGACAATCTCTTTACCTCATGAATTGATATGTATAGTATATACATACACATGTATTTGATCTTTAGATAGTTTTGAAAGTTGAACACGAATGAAAAACATTTTCAGCACATGATTTGATTGTTTCCGTGAAGGAAGAGGGTGCAGTGTCCCTGGCTCCTTGCTTGCACATTGGTGCACATTGTACACTGGTGTGGCAACCCCCTGGTTGCTTTTGATTGTTACGAAATGATTCTACAAGAATTCCTTCACTGGTTTATTTAGTTTGCCTTGCTATCCACTATTGGAGTTTGTTTCAGCCGAGTCCATCTGCAGTCCCATAGCATCCCATGGCACATGAGGACTACAACTACTATGTCGACCCCAAGATTGCCACCAACGCCAGCAGCCCGTGCAGCCCTACGGATAGCGCGAGTCCAAGCAGCTGGAGGAGGGCTCACTTTGCTTGGAACAGCTTTTGCAAAGCAATGCCTTGTAAAGTACTTTTGTATTACTATGTTGGAAAAGTACTTTACTATGTAACATTATGTAGCTTTGCTCAAACTCACAGACTGCATTTCTTCAATGCAATGCATTTGGTAGTTTTGTAGAAGTCCATTGCTTATGGTATTGGATATAGCAGGAAAAGAAAGCAAAGCAACAGTTCCATCAGTTTCATCCCCGCAGGAATCGGAACGACAGCTTCGGAATGTGAGATGCGACACATGGACTGCAGATCTTCGTGGGAAGATCATGGCGTCTGGCACTGCTCCGGTTACCTGGCAGACCCTTTGTTAAAAGCGTTCGGTTTTTGCTGAGGGACTGCAGTGGTGCTTTCCTCAGTTCCCTTTGCTAAGCAAAGTGTGCAACACGGAGTCCCAAAACTGGGATCCGGACCCATGGATTCACCCGGAATCCATGATTTGGCGTTCCAAAAAATGGCGCCGGATAAGGACTATCCGGTGTAGATCTTTGGGAGATCAAGTGGTCAAGTTTGGTTCCCTAAATTTCAGCCTTCGAACCGTGCAAGATGGTAACCAACATTGGTGTTCCAGTGGCTCTTAAGTCTTGCAGCACTTTGACCAAGAAGGATTTCGTTGTTCAGCCGATCTGCAAATCAGAAATGGATGAACCCACCAAGCGACCAACCAGCACGATTTCAGCTCCCCAGATAGCCAGGCCACCGCTAGCGAGATGGCAGGCATGGGGAACGGCGGTTGCTTATCACGAAAGCGCTTGCCAACAACCAAGGCAGCCAAGTCAGCCAACAATGATTATGTAACCGCTGAGTGCCTTGTCAGCTGATGGTCAGAGGTTCGATTCTCCCCAGTTTTTTGTGCACAAGATTCTGGAAAAGATTGTCGACCTGTGCTAGTTCAACGAGGGAAGAATTCGCACTTTCATGTACTACTTATATAGTCTACATGCTGTGATTCATTTTGGACCAAGTAGAATGGCTGATATGTTGAACAAAAAAGGGGGCGCTCATTTAGGACAAAGTTGGGACCATAAATGCGCCTGCTTGCTCCGGCCCCGGAAAGACGTATGTTGAGCCACTTTGTGAGTATGTTGGGCCTATCTGGGCTACATTACGCCCATTTTGGCCAAGTGTTCGGCGAAAATCGAGGATCTCATTCAGGACAAGGTTCAGACCGCAAATGAGAAATGTTAAGCCAGTGGCTGTTGAGCCGATGCTGGGCGGGTCGCTCCCATTTTGGAACATTTCTTCCAGTCTTGGGTTTTAGAGTGGAAAAAAGGCTCTTGACTCTTGAGTGTTACCTGTAATGCAAGAACATTTGTTTCTTCCTAACTTTCGTTCACTCCCCCCTGGTCCTCAAGCTAAGAATGGTCAATAATGATGATCAATGATGATTGACGGTATTTAATACATCTCCCTACCATTTGGTCCATCCACACATGGTGGCACCCTCATAATCCTTCCTAAGAGTGATCACCTTCCTGGGATCCCTCTCAGCTATTCTTCCGAGAAAAACATTCCAAAAAATTCTGGCGCAGTCAGGTGTGCCAGAAACTGCTGCGACAGCTACTGCTCCAGATCCGAAGGCATTGACGTCATGTCACTACGAGACATTGCAGGGTCAAAGGTTTGAGATGTTTTGAAATCGGATTCACTTGATCCACTTGCGTCGCAAGACGGAGACGTGTTTGAGCAATTTACACGTTTTGAACACATGTTTTTCCTACCGCGCCAAATCAATAAAAAAAATGAGTCCGTGATACGGATGGTGCCACATGGACACACTTGAAAGAGCATGTTTTTCAGTCACAACGAAATACGGTGCTCCCTGCAGGTAGGCGGCAAAGGACCGCTGGTTGGTGAGAAATCTTTGAGTTTCATTGGCTTCCAGCATGAAATTGGACGTGCATCGTATGATTTTGTTCCGAAGTCTGCACTGGAGGACCTGCGAAAGGAAGCAAGGGGCCTGGCGAAGGCACGATTCACGGAGTTCAGGAAACTTGCCCAAAACAGTTTTTCTTTCTTGCAATTTTCTGGATTTCGGCCACGTTTCATATCTTTTCAAGTGACTGGTTAAGGTGTTGAAGGATCTGAACGGTAGGAATTCCAAGGTCTGGAAGGGTATATGAAGCGACAGGAACATACTCCTAGCCCAAGCACAAACAACATCAAACAACCGTACAAGCTCGTAGGACAACCTTATGCCCATGTGCCAAGATTCACGTGCCATCAGAAGGCTCTGCTGAAACTCCGACGACAGCTGCTGCTCCCGCGCCAAAGGCATTGACGTCATGTCACTACGAGACATTGCAGGGTCAAAGGTTTGAGATGTTTTGAAATCGGATTCACTTGATCCACTTGCGTCGCAAGACGGAGACGTGTTTGAGCAATTTACACGTTTTGAACACATGTTTTTCCTACCGCGCCAAATCAATAAAAAAAATGAGTCCGTGATACGGATGGGGCCACATGGACACACTTGAAAGAGCATGTTTTTCAGTCACAACGAAATACGGTGCTCCCTGCAGGTAGGCGGCAAAGGACCGCTGGTTGGTGAGAAATCTTTGAGTTTCATTGGCTTCCAGCATGAAATTGGACGTGCATCGAATGATTTTGTTCCGAAGTCTGCACTGGAGGACCTGCGAAAGGAAGCAAGGGGCCTGGCGAAGGCACGATTCACGGAGTTCAGGAAACTTGCCCAAAACAGCTTTTCTTTCTTGCAATTTTCTGGATTTCGGCCACGTTTCATATCTTTTCAAGTGACTGGTTAAGGTGTTGAAGGATCTGAACGGTAGGAATTCCAAGGTCTGGAAGGGTATATGAAGCGACAGGAACATACTCCTAGCCCAAGCACAAACAACATCAAACAACCGTACAAGCTCGTAGGACAACCTTATGCCCATGTGCCAAGATTCACGTGCCATCAGAAGGCTCTGCTGAAACTCCGACGACCGCTGCTGCTCCAGCGCCAAAGGCATTGACGTCATGTCACTACAAGACATTGCAGGGTCAAAGGTTTGAGCTGTTTTGAAATCGGATTCACTTGATCCACTTGCGTCGCAAGACGGAGACGTGTTTGAGCAATTTACATGTTTTGAACACATGTTTTTCCTACCGCACCAAATCAATTAAAAAAATGAGTCCGTGATACGGATGGTGCCACATGGACACACTTGGAAGAGCATGTTTTTTATCAATCCAACATGGTGCTCACATTTGGTGCAAGGCGAAAGGAGCTGCCAAGGGAGCCTGTGGCAAGGGTCCAAGTTGTTGAGCGCATTGTTTGCTCTTTGGGATGTGTTGGGACTCAGATCCAAATCGTGGTGAAACCATCACCGGTGCGAATCTGGAGGAGCGAAGGGAAAAGTGGACCACGAGTCAAAGGGAATCGGATGATGGTTTTCTTGGTTTGGATGACTTTTCTCATTCACTGTGGCATTCTGGCGTAGCGGCTTTGTCTTTGCATCCACCATTTTCCACCTGTGCCTGTTCTCAGTTTCACGCGCTAGGAAGAAGTGACTCTGTGGATTGAAGCCATCTCTGGGGAGACCAAAGGTGTGGTCGAACAGCTCACGAGTGTTATTCTGCACCAATCAAATTGCGAAAATGGAAAGACACAGCTTTTTATTTTGGATATGGAACTTTGTGGAATTTAGAGTTCAGGGCTTTAAGGCCAGGGGAAAATTTGTGAAGGTGAGAAGGGTAGGCTCTGCGTAGGAATTTGAGCGTTGTAACTTGCCGGACAAAAAATGTTTCTTCGTCAGAAACTTAGCTCACCAACAAACGTACGATCGATATACACCTGCGGGGTATCTTTATGACCAAGCAACCGTAGCAACAAAAAATGAAGTGGACAGGGGAAACATTTCCATCCGGAATTTCAGCCAGGCAAGCTATTTTTTTGGAAAACAGTGGCATACCGTCTGTGTAAAAAGCAGTTCTGGTTTGTGCATCGGCTTTTCCAAGAAGGGTAATTCCCTTCGAAGGGGTACTCTTCATTTGTCACAATTTTGGGAACCCTTGTCTGTGACTATCAAATGACAGTGGGAGAAGGGATGAGAAGTGTCACGCAGTGTCCATAAAGTGAGTCCCAAGTGTCAGGGATAACAGCCATGGCTGTGCTGAACTGCCATCATCTGCCATCTGTTGAGAGGCGATGAAACCTTTGGCAAGTGGCTGAAAGATGGGCGGGTTCTTTGCGGCGTTGCCAACAAAATCCAACCAGGCACTCTCTTGGCGTTGCTTCTTGTTTCTTTGCTCTTTCATATGTGACTTGGAGAGCGGCATCGTGGGATGGCAGAGCTGCACTATCTGTATTTGTGCTGGTTGCAGTGGTTGCAGGCATCATCTCCAATGTCAACTCTTCAAAGATGCCGTTCAAACAGATGGTGCGCTTCTGGATCCCTTCACACTATGAATTGTAAAGGGGTCACAAGCTGATTGAACACATGAGATCCTTCTGGGCAAAGCTCTCCAGTGAGGTCTATAGTGTGTGTATTACACTTGGAAGTTTGGTTTGGTGTAGCAGAGGTTCCACTGCAACAGCGGCCGGGCCATGCCAGGAGAATGTCACAGCTTTTATCCAGGCGACGCAGTGGGTCCAGTGGGTGACCAAACACAAAACACCTATTCGAGGTGTGTTCAAACATCGGTGACGCTTCAAACCATGCAGAATCCAGCGGGTTTATTTCTGTCCACCATAGGAACTCTCATGTCATCCATAAATTCTGGCAACTTTGGCTGGACAACAGAAGCAACATTCAAGCAACAAGCAATGACATGTTTCGCATATTTCCAGAACAGTACTGCCACTGCCACCATTGGATCAGTTCCTTCAGCCGTTGAGGCGTGCCGGAAGCTGGGTGTGCTGGAGAAAGATGTCTTCTCCACAGTGGACCTCTTTGAGGCACGGTGGCACCACTTTGTCACATCTTGGTCAACGAATGGGGATCACTTATTGCTAAACGTTCTAGACGAAGAAGGTGACAAATGGATACAAATAGATGAATGATTATCCACATTCATGGATATTCAGGATGTTCATGGCAATTTGGATACTGATCGAGGTGAAAGCCGCTTTACACTTTTTTTAAGTTTGCTGGCTTTTGAGTGGTTTACCCCTTTGGAAGGCCAAGAATCTGACTTCAGTGCAGAGGCGCAAATGGAGTGCTGTGACGTCAAAGCAGTGGTCCAAGTTATGATGACAAGTCGTGGCGCCATGGAGTTGTTTGATCGTTCTTTCATCTGATTTCTTCTTGGTGCTTTGAAGAAATTTCGATTTTTCAATCATGCGTGGGCATGATTATCTAGTTGAAAAGCATATTTTTGACTACTGTACCGAGCAGTTTTAGTCGTTGAGCATTGAATAGTGGTTCATTGTTCTGGACCACCAGTGGAAAAGCCACCGTTCACCCAATTTTCTTACCATGATCCACGCTTCACGACCCACAGTTGACGCGCCATGGATGCGCCAAAGTGCAGAAGATGCTCCAGGCATCATTGAGCGTAATTGACTAACCACTATTCAACATGATCAACCGTTGTTGACAATTAGAATCATGACTATTATCAATTGCCATTCTTAAACGCTATTGACTCGTTATGTACCAGTTCGTGACCATTATTTACCATTCTTAAGAACTATTGACCACTATGAAGCATTAGTTCCCACGGGGGCTTTGGGAGGTGCATCTTCAACTTGGGTTCGGCAGTGCGACGCACAGCTCCTGAGTTCCAAGGACGGATGGCGGATGGTTGATGGATGGTTGATGGATACTCATGGTGAACAACTGTTGATGGTTACCCACATGGTAGATGGTTGACGGTTGGTTGGTAGGTAACCATCAAGGAGAATGATGGTTGATGGTTTATGTCACGTACAGTTAATAGTGGTGAATGGATAGAATGGTGTGTTAATGATAGGAACTGATATCAATCATAGATAAGCATCAAGCACCTAATGGTTAATCATAGATGATGATAATGAATAGAAGTATACTGAGTAATGATGATTCATCAAGCTTAACAGCTCGATGTTTAAATCTTCAGTTCTCAAGGTCGGCTCAGAAACCTGAGGCTATGAGTGGCAAGCTGTTTCTTGGGCTTCTTAAGTGGGTTCCAAAGCGCCACAAGATCACCAGGTCTGGAGAAGCGCTTGAGCGCTTGAATCCATCGGCAGGACCCTTCCTGGGAGTGGCGCAAAATGCCAAAGTCGGAGATAAGAAACGGCAGAGCCAAGCTGGGCGCCCCAGACACAGAGCTGTGCACCGATCGTCTTGGGATCCCTTGGAACCGAAAGACTTCAGTCCCTTCTCCAAAGGTTGCTTGAAACAATCCCATGGAGCCACCATTGAGGCCTTGACTCAGTTTACTGGTCTGCGGCAGGCTACGGGACGCGGACGTATTCATGTTTCGTTCGCATTGACAGAAGACCAGAAAACAACTTGCTTGAAATGACGTCGTGTCATTGTCATTGTCGTTGACGTTGTCAAGTTGTCGTTGATGTTGTCATCATTGTTCTAAGAGCTCAACAAAGTTATCATCGTTTTGAAGGCGAGGGTGTTGGTGAACTAGGACTGAAATGATGGTGACTTCCAGATTGTTGTTTAGTCAGTCTGAAGAAATTCAGCTGGTTGTTTGTTGCGACGTATGACTTGTTTGTGGATTGAACCTTATAACTCAAAGAAGTAGCTGGGAAAATCTGGGTCACAGATTTCTTGCTCAACAAGTAGCTGGTAGAGCTCGCTGGTAGCTGAGATGGAGGGATCCTTGAGATCCAAAGGCGATGTCGGGAACCGACGTGTCCGGTGTCAGGACGTAGCCGATGAGCTCCGTGGCGGTCACAACGTGCGCGTGGCTGGACAAGGGCCTTGAGGCGAAGATCACGTTGCGATGCCATGGGAGGTGTGTTGAGTTCTTGCCATAAGATTTGTTGTGACTTGTTTGTCATGAGTTTTTGTCATGAGTTGTTAGGAGTTCTTAGTTTCTTGTTATGAGTTCTTGGTTTCTCTCCATTTCTTCACAGCATTGCCAGTTGGGGAGATCCACGAGTGCTTCTCATCGGTGCTGTCTCACCTTTCGCCAAGGCGTTGGAGCGTCATGAATCGATTCAAGCGCAGCAAAACAAACTCGGCAGCGGGTAATAGCAAGCGGCACCTGCAGCTTGGAGATTCTCAGTGCTACTCCTGGGGTGTGCCAGGTATATCGTCACTCATAGACTCTCGTAAACACCCTCAAGTTTCTTGTAAAAGGTGGTGATCTCAAATATGGGGATTAGCTTGCTGGATCTCTCATTTCATTATCATCACCTTTTTTGACAATCCTTTGTCCCTGAGGAATATCTTTCACCAAACGCGAAGTAATATGCAGAATTGTTGTTCCGGAAATTGATCATCATTTATTTCACGCGACACTGCTTCCTGGTGCCGTTTCGGATCAGGGCCGGGTAGGGTCTCGGCACTGTGAGCCAGCCTGGGAGGCTGTGGGTCAGCAGGAGGCTCGTCTATCTTCCGTAGCCTCACCATTGCTGGTCATGCATGGTGTTTACCATGTCAAGATGTGAAGCTTACTGAAATTGGTGCACAGAGCCATGTGTTGCTTTGGATCGGGTTTTCGAAGGGGAGCTGCCAGTTGCACCACCTGGTGACGTTCCTTTTTCAAACAAGCTTTTGAGATGGTGCAATTGCTCCTAAAAGCCTCGACTTTGGAGATGTTTTGAGTGTACAAAGAGGGCCAGGCAATTTTCGCCTACTGACCTCATTTGTCGTTCAGGCCATGACGACAGCGGCGCCGGGTCAGACAGTGGACCTGGGCGTCTATGACCGCTTTCATGTCGAGGGGCTCAGCTCGAAAATGGAAGGAACTGAATGTGGCTATCCTTTGTCACCACCTCATGTTAGGTGAATTTGATGTCGGTAAAGCACCAGTTGTTTGGGTAACCCGGATTTCTGGACAAACTTCTTGTTTTTCGATAACTTGTGTCATTGAAGGTTCGGAGTTGTTGTAGGAACTATTGTGGGGAGAACCTAGTGGCGTAGCAATGACAGCTTGCGGTCACAGGTCATGTTCTTAGATTGTCCACCATGCAAGCTTTGGGGTCAAAGACAGTCGAAACTGAAGATGTAGTGTTTTCTTAGACATATTGGTCACATGTCCAAGTGGAGTTCTCTTGCATGTTTGGATTGCAACAAGAAGAATTTCCTTAACTTGATTGATCAATTGACTTGGGTCAAATCGACTCGATCTATGTGCATTTCAATGGATGTCCACAGGAAAGCGAAGGCCAGGGCCTATCTCTGCCTGCCAAGGTCCACGCCCAAATGGAACACCTGCAGACCAAGTCAGTCTCTCAGGACCAAGGCTGTGCCAGCAGAGCCAGCAGTGCCATCAGCAGCGCCACTGAGGTACCACGGAACGGGTGGGGCCGACACCTCGAAGTGGGAATGGGCCACGACCTCAGTGTGTGCAGCAGCGCTGTGCTATGCTATGCTGGTGCTTGAGCAGGCCACGAACATCCACAGAGATACCATGGCTTCCCATGTTGGCCACTACACTCGACTGGCGTCCGGCTACTCAGGGGGATTATTTGGAACTCTTTCAATTTTTGCCAAGCAAATATATGGAATTAGTTGCATTGACGACAAAAACATGGAAGTGATTTACTAAAATGACACATGGAATTCTGGATGAACGGGGGTAAAGTGACAGCTCTACAGCCTGGAGATCTTCCCCGTTGAGCTGCTACGATGTCTCCACAGTCACCGAGCTCCGAGGTACTTCGCACTTTGTGAGAACGAGCCCGTGGCACGAGTCCGATTCAATTGCTTGCAGGTGCTTAGTCATATCTGCCACGGTGTTGTTGTTCCATTGGTTCGCCTGCATGCTGGGGGTTCTCAATGCACAGCTGGAACAGTCATCCATGCAAATGTGCCCAAGTATATATGCATGTGCTAGACTCTGCTAGACTTGCAGTCAGGTTCGATGAACGACTTTACAACAAATAACCAATTGGATGGGCTTGATGCAAAACATCTAAGTATCTAGGGCTTTACTTCGGTGGGCTCAGTGGCCAACAAATTGTTGCCTTCGGGAGCCTGGTGCCAACCGCTACCCAGGCAATGATTCAGCCATGTGGGAAACCTCCTCTGAAGGACGACATGGAGGAGCCACCGAAGCTGCGACATGTGACCACCATGTGACCAGCTCCTATCATTGATCCCGCCTTGAAACAAACATGTGACCAGCTTTGTAGCCGATCCCTGCAACAGCTTTGAGTCACGGCACGCAGGACTGATGCAACGCTGAAATCAGCATCCTGTCCGTGGCAGCTCTGCGTTCGGTGGCGCGAGCCTGGCACACACGGAATAGCGGCAAAATGGAACCGCAAGGAATCGCGAAGTTTTGGAAAAGGGCGTTGCGTTGCGTTTCGTTGCATTTGGGACGGCAGAGGGGAAATTGATTGAGAGAAATCGTTTTGACACTTTGAAGATTTACCAGAACTTCCCATGTATTTTTTTGGGGAGTTGAGGGTGCGCTGTCAAGCTTGAGACATCTTGGAGAGTACTCCCACGGCTTCGGATGCGGGATTTCACGACTGGCAGCAAGGCAGAGCAGCTGGGCCACCTTAGACAAAGGGTACCAAGAAGCAAAGAATAGTACTAGTCACCTATAAGAACCAAATGATGGTACCAATTGGATGATCATCAATTCCTTCACTTCATTGAAAACGCTTCCTGGTTTTGAGGATACTATGGACACGAGCGAGTCCAAATGAGCAGGCAGACATCCCAACTTCTTGACATTATATATACATCATTTCTGAGATGTTCAGCAGGGATAGAGTGCTTTGGCAATGGTACAGCCATGACACATGAATCTTGGATTCAAACTTTGCAAGCGCCGGACTTGTGACCTTGCGATAGTAACTGGCTCAAAGGAAGCTCAGTTAAGGGATAGCAAACAAACAAATGATTAGCAGCTAGGTCTTCTAACATTCGCATGCTCTCAATGTAAGGATTACTACAGAGTCATGAGCATGGTGTGACCAGATGAAAACATCGATATCAAGTAGCTGCTAGTAGGGCTGCTAGCTTTTTTTGCTGCTTGGTATAAGCCAATATGAGAAGTACAACTATCAGCAGCAGAAATCTGCTCGAAAGGTTTGCAGCTCCTCGGGATCCATTGCTTGCGCTGAGCTGTGCTGATGGGATGTTCCAAAAGCTGCTTCTGTTGCTGGTGTTCCTGAGTGCCAAGGTGGGGGGCCCAAGGATGGGCGGTTTAACGATTTGAAAACCAGTCTACTCTACTCCACAAGATTGCAAGCATTAATTTCATGGATGGTCAAGGATGGTTAATGATGGTGAATGATTGTTAAACTTCCACTTGAAGTAACATAATATGCCCAAGTTAGGCCAGGCATTTTGGGTCCAAAGCTCCACTCAACATTTTCAAAGCATGTCATCCTTCAGTGCTGTGGCAATTTGGAATTCAGGTGGTCCAAATCCAGAGAATCGTAGGATTGACACAGGATTGGAATCATGATGGGAGGCCCGAATTTGGAATCTGATTGCCAATGAATTCTCAATGAAGTCTCAAAGAAGTCTCAAACTTAACCAGCAGCATGACATGACTCAGTGATAGGTCCAAGTTGCACGGTCGATTCATTGCCTGATGACTTCAGGGACTTCAGGGGAGGTTCCAGACCTGGGACACCAATTCAGCGCAAAGGTTTTTGATATTTGCACTCTGCTATCATAAGCCAATAAACAAGTGATGATCCTGAGGTGTTCATGATGCTAGCTGTATGTTTTTGAATGTTTTTCACTTGAAAACGAGATTGTGGATTGAAGACACGTGGATTTGCTATCAGGGCCCATCTGAAAATTTTGAAATCAAAGCACCTCAAGGATCATGGTGGGAAAACCAGGCGGTGTAGTTGGCTGGTTGGTCATACTGGGAGTGTAACGTTGGTGTTACTGGAAGTGCAATCCATCACCAATCTACTGCGTGTAGTAGTTGATGCTGGTCGTCTTAGCTGGGGATTCGTGGTCATGTACTTTTTACCATGGATCCCGGAGATTTGCGACAGGAATTCTGGGAAAGTCGTGCTGATGACACGGCAGATGACACGGCAGATGACACGGAAGCAGATTGGAGATGGTTATCAGGCGCCTGTCTCAGGAGAATTTGCTCTGGCCTCGGGATATTTGTGTCCAATTCACCTGAAGTGATAAAGAAATCTTGGAAATGAGATGACACGAGTCATGAATATCAGTATCAATTGAGAACATTTGATTTCCTTAATCTATTGAATTTACTCAAGTTCTCCCGGTCCCAAGGAGCCCCCCTTCTAAGTTGTGAGCTGTGATACGCTGAGCTTAGCTGCACCTATCAAGGCGTTGAGACAAACACCTCAACGACCTCGACATCCGTAACGACCTCCTCCTCGACCTCAACGAACTCATCTACAAGCTCCACCACCACAACCACGGATCCAGACATGTTCAGTACGAGTTCCACCTCCGTGACAAGCAGCACTGGAACAAGCAGCACTGCAACATTCACAACTCAGTCGCTTGGTCAACAGGAATCCAAGACGGCTCTGGCCCATGGTAACCCCTCCCCTTGGGAGGTGGAGAGTACCAGCACCGATGTTCACCACGGGCAATGGCCTTTTGGCCTTCTGATTTGCAGCGTGAAAAACCACATTACCGCTGTCTGACTTTGCTTTTGCTTTCCTGAACTTCAAACAATGCCGGAAACTTTCAGAAAGATATGCACTTCATTGCACTTCCATGCATTTCATCATATTTGATCATATTTGATCATATTTCATCATATTTCACCATATTTGATCATATTTCATCATATTTCATCATACTTTCTTTAGTGGACCTACTGTATGTGGAACTTCTTCTTTGATCATCTTTGATCACTGGAAGCTCCAAGGACCGAGACCACTGAGACATCGACCTCGTCCACAGCTTCAATGACCAGCAGCACCAGCAGCACCACCGGCAGCAACAGCACCACGTCCACCACGATGACGACCACGATGTCAACGGTGACGTCCTCCAGGACCACCACCAGGACCATCACCAGCACCACCTCCATGACCATGACCAACACCTCGACGTCCAGTTCAGTGCCTCGATTGCAGATATGATTCGTACCCTTACCAGGACTGGTTGGTGGCTTCAAATCCTATGGTTTATCAACCCAAACTGGGCGTGTTGATTGTTGTCAATGGCATCTGAAATGGCTGCTCTTGGCACCCAACCACGGCGACAACTGAGATGATGAGTTAGAAATCCTGGCTATCAGGGCTCCACAAATGGACCGGTGAACACAAAGCTACTGACAGTTGATTGAGGATATTTGACTAATGATCTATGATGCTTGCTTTTTGATCAAGGTTGAGAATATACATTCTCAGGCATTCTTCAACCACTATCATCAACGGTTCACGGTTCATATTGTCGAACACCCCAGGTGTGCGGATGGTGGTATCCACCAATGGTCAACATGGTGCACTCGGCCATCGGCATATTTTTATGCTATGGCAATGATTGGTATTGCCATGGTGGATTGTCATCCATCACAAGCCATTTTAGGCCATTACGAAGCACCAGTGAGTTTGGTTTTCAATCACGAATACCAACCAATTTGTGATTACAGTACTATCAACCATCATCCAACAATAATTCAGTCAATATGATTCACCATTATTGACTATTAGCTATTAGCTGGTGAATGATCATATCCATTCATCATCACCCACCATGCTATCATAAACATCATGGTGGTTGCAGGAGGCACTCCACGAAGTAGTGCAATTCATACAGATTGGCACTTACATTCTTGCCCCATACAGATCAGTGTGGCAGCAGTAGGAGATCTGAGTAGTGGTAATGATAAGAATTCCCTCCCCCCTTCGCTTACACCAAAAGCTCATATAAACGAACATTAACCAATCACTTGGACAATCACTTGGACATGCTAACCGACACTGGGACATATCCACTTTGGATGGTTCATTAAACAAAACAGATTCATATGAACAATCATGAACCAACTATTGGCGAACCTTTACGACCTGGATCTCATCAGCCCTTAGAAGCCAATCTCCCCGCGAGGTGACTTGGTGACTCAGCCGCAAAATGGGTCACGGTGCTGGGCAGTCACTGGTGATGGTTGATAGTTACCTGCTTAAAGATTAATGAGGGTTAATGGTGGTTAATGGTAAATCATGGTCAAGAGTTACATCATTAATCATTAATAATTAATGATGGTTAATGATGGTTGATGACGGTTAATGATGCTTGACAAGTTTATCGTGGATTGATTCCAATTGTTAATAATTCGTTTACCACTGGTTGATGGCTGTGAATGCTTTCTAGTTGTTGATAATGATGAAATTGGGCAAAGAATACACCATGATGATAGTTACTGATGGTCTATCATCGTAGTGGTCAATGGGTAGGTCAACATCCTTACAAAGGGTCATCTCTACAAGTGTTGGGATGGGACCCGAGCATGGCCATTGCCATATGGCAAGCCGTTGGAAAGTGTTGAGTTTTCGATGCCTAAGGACCACGACCAACACAGGTCTTTGGTACGAAGTCTTGCAAGTGCTGCAGATCACCATCATCACCGGCAATGTGCAACTTGGCGCTATGCGATCCACGTTCAAATGCATCTCAGAGCTGTCTATTTGTGTCTTGCCCAGGTATAAACTAGCCAGCTCCTCAGAAGTTCTAGTTTTGCGCGCGTCTAGAAGTAGTGCTGCTGCTGGAATGTGTCCATACAGTGGTCTGGAATCATGGGTTTCCAACTTCCAACGAAAACATTTCTGAGTCCCGTTTTACAGTGCATGGTGTGCATTGGTGTGCTAAATGTGGCTTGCCATGTCTATTCGTTCAGAATGGGGAGGCGTTTGGATTCCCAGGCAGCCGATGCAGCGGCGATCGAAGGTGTTGGGATCTCAGGTGGTGAGGCATACCTTGAGGCTATGAATAGCTGTGAGTTGATCGTAGTTGATCGTTCTGTAATCACTGTAATCGTTGATTAATGTTGTTAGACTGTTCGCTGACGGTTGTTTGGTCAAATGATGGTTAAATGATGGTAATGACAAACATCAATAGAGGCAACAACAATCAGAATATACCAACTACAACTGCTATGGTTTGGCTGGTCACCGTTGTTGGTTCACCGCTGGTTCCGTCGTTAGACCAAGGCGGGTACTGCGGTCGGAACTTTGGCCAATACCATCTACACCTCCGCGTCGTTGGAGACTTCGGAGGAGCCACCGTAGGGGATCGTTTCTGCAGATCATCATTTAGGGGTTTCTTGAAATTGGGAACACCCAAAATGGATGGTTTATTATCGAACATGATTAATTATTGGATGATTTGGATGTACCCCCATTTTAAGAAGCAGCCATTTGTGACTACCGGAAGTTTAGAAGATTGTACCAAACACAAATAGAGACATGGAGCGTGGATCATAAATCTGGCATCGCACTTATCATACTCTTGATGCACGACTGTTGACCAGATTTCAACGGCCTTGGACACTTGGTACAAGCAATGTTTTTCCTATCTTGAGAAATTTTCTTTTCTACTGTTGATGCGCATGCTTCAACTTGTTAGAGGCGCAGGTCGAGTTTGGGCGTGAAGTCTTGCCAACTTCAAGCTGCGGTTTCTATATGGCTAGCCAGGCCATATGTTTCTGTATGTTCCTATATGTGTTTTCTATGGTTCTATAGGTTTATCTTTGAGCACTTCTTGTCTCCTTCCCAGCGGATAGCTGCACCCTGTCGCAACAACGAGGAGGGATCCACCCTGGTACGGCGACTCAGCGCTTTCGCATGGGCCTGGCTGCCTCTAAGCCAGTGATTGAGAGATGCTATGGACATCTATGGAACAGAAATACATATCAAGTATATATCTTTCGATATCTATTTATTCTGTATGATAAGTAAGACATCTATGGACCTTCTTGATAAGCTATAAGATAATTTAGTATGGACATGTATTGACATGGGTCAAGAGTCGATAGTGCTACTTTCCACTGTAAGATTCACTTCGCTGAAACCATTTGATGACCTTCACAGAAGTGATTTCACACCTTGGGTCGTTCCGGAGGCCACGTTGGTTGTGACCATTCGGTCCTTCCGTGCCTGGCTCAATGTGCCAACGCTTGTGGAAGATGGAGGTATTTCCTGAGAGAAGAATTGGTGTGTTGAATTCGAAATCAGTCATATTTCTTGTGTTTATATAATTCTTCCTAAATCAATTCTTCAATGTGTCTAATCCATCCCAAACCCATCGCGCAAATATGCAGAAATGAAGGGTCTTAGGTCAGCAGGCTCTCAGCCGTTTCCAGGGGCTGAGTTGGATCTCCTACAGGTCGCACCATTGATCTCGCAAGAGACGAAGCTACGCGATTAACGCAGCTATGGGTGTGGCACCCAGAAGCCGAGTCAACATCACTAATAGCACATGATAAGGGTAATAACCATGGTCATGATTTTGAGAACCATGGTAAAAATTGCTATCACTAAATGCACGTGATTCATTTTTACAATCATTCTTACCGATGGTGAAATCATGAACCATTCTGAATTTTTAGCGATGATAACAACCACTACCAAGCATGAATCATTCTTTGATTTCGCAAAGAAACAAGGATAAACCAGGCTCCCTCCACCAGCTGGGCCTGGTGGGCAAAGCAGGGCAGTTCCATGGGAGCTGGTGGACGAAGCTGACCTGAAAGGTGTGATATGTTGCCGCCAGGATGGACTAAGTCCTTTCGAGATCACCACGAGTCTGTCAACTGTGAACAGCTGGACATCTCAGATTGCAACCTTGGGAGAGCTGGGAGAGTAATTACTGGAGCATCTATAGAAATATGATATAGATATAGTGTGTATATATATGTATACAGTGTATTTATATATGTATATATACACTATATATCTATGTATCCCCGCCTCGGTGGTTAAGATGCTTGGTGATCATCCTTTTATTCTGTAGTGTGTCGGCTCAGCTAATGGTTTGCTCCCACTGTCAATTGTACAGTGGGGTGCCAATTTGCCCCTCGTGTCAAACCTACTACCGAATAGGGGGGCTCCTCAAATCCAAGCGGCTTCACGAGTACCAGGAACAACAGGTACTATCTGCCCTCAGGGGCTGTGCGGGGGCCCTCACCGACCTCGCTGAGGGTCAGGTGGAAGGCCCTTTTGGACCTGGATCGGGGTTCACCCCTGGTACCGAGGACAAGCGAGAGATCGGGGCAGAGCCCCTGGAGGCAAAGGAGAAGGAGAAGAAGAAGCCCGTGAGAAAGAAAGCCGACCGAAGAATCGTCCGAAGGCGAGGTGAAGAGAAAGGAGGGGACAAGAAGAAGGTAAAGAAGAAAGAGACCAAGGCTAGCAAGAAGAGTCCTAGCCCCGGAGGCGGAAAGAGCAGCAAGAAGAAATCCGAGAGTGAGGAAGAGTCGCAAAGTAGTTCAGGCAAAGGTTCACGGGGTAGAAACCCTGCAAGTGGATCAGGAAAGAGGAAGAAGAGCAGAAACGACGAAGAGAGCGACATCAGTGAGGACGATCAGCGGAAACCCCTTGAACGAAGGGTTTATCCCCCTCCAGACGGAGTGCTACGGGTTCGAGGCAGTGTTGCAGGAGTCATCGCAGCTGCACCAAAGTGGTCATCAGCACCACCAGAACCCCTTTACCCCCCTCGAAGCAGTCGAGGAGACCGGGATCGCCAGCAAGACGACGAAGAGGAAGAGCGCCGAGGATCCCAAGCAAGCAAGCCAAAGAAGTGGAAAGGGTACAAGCACGTCAGCAGAGGAAGGAGGTTCTGGCGTGAGGGACCCCGGAAGAAGTAACCATGGCGCCAAAAGCGAAGGCAAAGGCAAAAGCCAAAGGCAAGGCAAAAGCAAAAGCAAAGGCACGGGGAAGAGGCCCTGGGAGAAGAGGAGGTGGAGTCCCAGCCCGAGGAGGGCGGGGGCTTGGCAGACGATTGCGGGCGAGGATGCAGAGACCCGCGAGTCAGGCCGAGATGCAGGAGGATATCGAAGCCCTATGGAGTTCGGGGCAAGCCATAGATGTCACCCAAGCTCAGATGGGGTGGCTCATGAAGGCACCTGGAGTGGTGTTCGAAGAGGCCAAGTATTTCCACAAGACCATTCAGATAGCAGGAGTGGTCCAGGGAAGCCAGGTGATCGAGGGAGAGGTCTACTTGACACTGGCACCCAGTGGAACTACGGAAGAGTCCATCCTCAAATTGGTGGGCAGCAAGAAGAACTGGAGGGTACGCATCCACCTCTGCGACAAGGACTGCAACATGGAGGAGACCGCGGAGGACCTGGCTCATGGACAAAAGGTCCGATCGAGAAGGATTGGATCGGCAGAGGACCCATGGGTGGACAACTTGGAGAAAGTTGTCCCGTGGGACGCGGAGGACGAGTTGGAGGAGCTCCGAAAACGAGCAGAGGCACGTCCAGGGAAAGATGGGAAAGGAAAGGACGATGCGAACAAGGAAGAGAGAGCCAAGAAGGATGGCAAGGAGAAAGACAAGAAAGCCGAAAAAGACAAAAAGAAAAAGAAGAAGAGAGCGAGGTCAGGAGAGGACAGCTACGAGGAAGAAGGATCGGGGGGAGTACCCCTGGATGGCAGCAAGCCGAAGAGTGCTGCCCAGAAGACAAGGACGAGTCTGTACGGGGGAACCGCCCTGGACCCTCGAGGCAGCATACGCAGCAAGATCGCCCGCAGAGCACGTCGCTATGCAGCGAAGAGGGGAAAGAAGGCCAGCCAATCTTCGAAGAGCAGCTCAACCGAGGAGGACAGCGGGGCAGAGGACCCTGGAGAGCAGAACTTGTTCATGCAGGCGGGAAAGGCCAAGATGGTCTCGGAGCAGTTCCCAGGAAGTTTGACAGCACAGACGTTGTCACAGATGAGGATGAATTTGCTGGAGGGCATAGGCTTGGACGACCGCAAGGGAGCCGTGGCGGGAGTTGCCATGATGTACTACCGTCAGGTAGTGCAGAAAAAAGCCAGTGGTCCCACTGCCCGGGAACTCATGACGTTGGCAGCGACGATAGACTTGTTGATCAAGTCTCGACCGAGCCATGCCTTGGACGTGTTGACACAACGATTCAAGGCAGTGGAATCTGGGCTGAACGGAACCCATTGGTCGGTCACGCAGCGACTCGAGTTGATTCCTCAGGATGCCCCTTCTCTGACAGGATTCACCGAGATGAGGGAGGCGAGAAAGGAGCAATTCGAGGACAGTCGACTACGGTGGCAAGCTTCACTTCCAGACGGCCGAGCAGGAGCAGGAGGCGGCAAAGGCAGCAAAAGCAAGAGCCAGAGCGATGGAGGAAAGGGCAAAGATGGGAAGAAGGGCAACCGTTGGCAATCCAACCAGCAAAGGAACGAAGCTTGGAAGAAGAAGGACGAGACTGGGGCGAAGCCCTCAGCTTGAAGAAGAGGCCAAAGCAAGAGGAGTCGGGGAAGAGTCCCTGTGAGGATCTGACGGGGACGGGGAACCCTGACGCAGAAACAATGGAGGGCCACCGACTGAAGAGTCTGGCCTATGAGAAGGGGTTGGATACGGCCCTTCTGCCAGGTGAATGTGACCTGCCCTCCGCCAATGAGGCAAAGTTTTCCAAGGACCTGCCCAGATGTTGTGGGATCGGACAGCCAGAGGCGGGTGCTAAGGGCTTGAGTATCGCTGGGTCTTCGGGCCTGGCTCGACTCGCCGTTTCTCCAGGCACCTTGAGCGCATCCGATCCGTCGCGAGAAAAAGTTGTCAGCCGTCCCGATGTGGTGAGTGGTAAAACCTTAGGTGCTCTAGGACCCCTCTTACTTCAGCGACTTTTAGAGTCTTTACCACTTCGCAGCAAGCCCACGGGTAAGAGGAGTAGTTGTTCTTTATTCCCCTTGCCTACTTCTAGGAGTTGCTTTAGTGAGTTGGGATTAGAGCTTGATGAGGAGAAGACTTCGTGGATGCTTGCCTTGTGCCTGTCTCTTAACTCACTTTGGGGGGATGAGCTGTTTTTTGAAGGGCCCTTGAATGCGGGGCAAAAGGATTGCATCAATTTATTGGTCAAAGATGTTGTGAGGCTTTGTGAAATCCCTGAGACCGTCCCTGAACTGGAATGGGAAACCTTTTTCAAGGTCAGGTCCATTGATTATCGGGGTGAGGAAGTCAAAGTTGCTAGATGGTTCTGTTGGGACAACGTGGGGCCTGCACTGCCCCATGATGTAGGGTCAGTTCAGTTGTGTGATGTTTGCACACTGGGAAGCAAGCATTATGTTGAGAACTTTGACTCGTACCTGAAGGAACCGTCTTCTTGGACATTGACCAAACCACCCAAGGTAATGGTATCTGACGATGACTGGGCCGGTGTTTGTGACGGGCTTGTTAAGGCGGGAGTTTGCATCTTCCTTGAAGAGTCAGAGGTGTTCCATGTGGGTGATGCCCCATTGCTCAACGGTTTGTTCGGTGTAAGTAAGGAAGAATTCACGGAGTCCGGCGTGGAGATCTTTCGACTTATAATGAATCTTATTCCCTTGAACAATTTATGCATGCCCATGACAGGGGACATCGGTACACTCCCCTCGTGGGCACTTATGAACCCCATGTTCCTCCAGCCGACTGAGCAGCTGCTAGTGAGTAGCGAGGATGTAAAGTGTTTCTTTTATACACTTTCAGTTCCCTCAGCTTGGCATAAATACATGGCGTTCAATAAGTTGGTCCCTGACGTGGTCTTACCCATGAGTCTTCGGGGCAAGAGAACTTACCTCGCAAGCCGTGTGCTGCCCATGGGTTTTCTCAACTCAGTCAGCCTGGCACAACATGTCCATAGGAACTTGGCCCAATGGGGTGGCGTGCGTTCCAATGATGGGAGTAACTTGGCCCAGAACGAACTGAGGAAAGATAAACCATTCAGCACGGGAAACCCTACATGGCGTATTTACCTGGACAACTATGATTTGTTGGAACGGGTGGAAGCTTCCAATGTTGTCGCGACTCAAGAGCAAATTCCACCGGGGGTTCTTTCCTTGAGGCAAGAGTATGAAGTATGGGGAGTGCCTCGCAATGTCAAGAAATCAGTGGTGAGGTCCACCAAGTGTGAAATGCAGGGCGCTACTGTAGATGGAGTGGCTGGATTAGCGTATCCAAGGGAGAGTAAGTTAGCTCGATACGTGGGACTCGCCATGAAACTTTGTCAGGGAACCTTTGGGACACAACGGCAATGGCAGGTTACGTGTGGAGGTTTGGTCTACTTCTGCATGTTCCGCAGGCCTCTCCTAGGTTCACTTAACAGGGTTTGGACCCACATCGAGTCTTTCAATGCTTCTTCAAAACCTTCATTGCGCACTCCATCAGACTGCTTGGTGGAAGTCTATCGGTTTCTTGGTCTTCTTCCCTTGGCGCGACTTGACTTCCGGCTCGACATGCACCCCTCTGTGACTTGCAGTGACGCATCCACCAAAGGCGGAGGTGCTTGCGTTAGCACGGGGCTGACTTCCCTGGGGGGGCATGTTGCCGCGGGGAAGGTGCGGGGTCAAGTCCCTGAGTGTTGCCCTGACATGACTGTGCTGTCAATTGGGTTGTTTGATGGCATCGGGGCGTTGCGTGTTGCCCTGGATTGCCTCAACGTCAATGTCTGCGGGCATGTGTCAGTTGAAACACGGGGCGAAGCACAGCGTGTGGTCGAAGCCAATTTTCCTGGTTCTATCATCGTTGGTTCTGTTGAAGAGGTCGATGAGGAGATGGTACGTACTTGGAGCACCATGTTCACTCAGTGCAATGTTGTCCTGTTGGGTGCAGGACCACCCTGTCAGGGTGTATCAGGGTTAAATGCCAGCAGAAAAGGTGCCTTGCGGGACCTTAGGTCATCCCTGTTTCTGCACGTACCACGAATCCGGGACTTAGTTGCTCGTGCGTTTCCTTGGTGCGCAGTTCACTCCATCATGGAGTCGGTTTACTCGATGGACATTGAGGATCGGGATGTGATGTCTGCCTCGTTTGGCTGTGAGCCAATCCTTTGCGACGCGTCAGGTATTATTTGGTGCAACCGTCCACGCCTTTACTGGCTCTCGTGGGAGCTCTCGCCCATGGACTGTGCGCAGCTTCAACACAATGGAGACCTTTGGGAACTTGTCTTGTCTTTTCGGGGTGACCTCTCGGACTGCTTGAAGCCGGGGTGGAAGAAGGTCAACCCTGAGGCCTGTTTTCCAACATTTACCGCCTCAAGACCAAGGGACAAGGCAGGCCACCGACCCGCGGGGGTCAAGCAATGTTCCCTGGCCGAGTTGGAACGATGGCACGATGACCAGTTTAGATTTCCTCCATACCAATACCGTGAATGCCATGCTTTGACAAACTCTGCAGGTACTCTTCGTTTGCCTGACCCCGAAGAGCGTGAGATGCTCATGGGGTTTCCCCGGGGATACACTTCCAATTGCCTTGCCAAAAACCTTCGCCATGGTCCTGACTACAATGATTGCAGATTGACACTTCTTGGAAACACTTGGTGCATCCAGGTGATAGCTGTGCTGGTGTCACAGCTTTTTGCTTGCTTGGGATGGATTTCACCTATGGGGCCCCGCGAGGTGGTGGCAGCCTGCCAAGCAGGCAACCATACCTTGGCTCAGGGTCGTTTGCTTCGCTTACCCATGTCGGGGCTTCGCACTAAGTGCGATTGCCCTGAATATGAGCTTGCGTCAAAACTTGGCAACTTGCTTTCCCTTAAGGGGGAAGATATTTTGCTAACTACCCCTACCTCAGGTATGGTTAAGTTTCACCGGTTGAGAGCAACCGTTCCTTCGCGCCTCTGGAAGTGGCGCATTATTTCAGGATGGAAGTGGCGCAACACTGCAGACCACATCAACAACTTAGAATTGAGGGCAATTCTAACCACTTTCAAGTGGAGGTTAGAGCACCAGCGCCAGTTCAACTGCAGAATGATTCACCTCACAGATAGCCTGGTGTGCTTACACTCTTTGGCACGTGGCCGTACTACTTCCCGCAAGCTTCGCCGTGTTATGTCTCGTTTGAACGCTCTTGTACTTGCATCCAATGTTCAACCGGTTTGGACCTATGTCCATACCGATCAAAATCCTGCTGATCGCCCATCACGATGGGGACAGCGGGTGAAGACCAAGTTCCGCAATGGGAAAAGGTCGTCTACTTGAAGCCCGAGATGCAAAAACAAGAGCTGCTCAGAGACAACAACTGGGAACACTTAGGGAACTTACAGTACAGCCTGCTACGAAACGGCGCTATGAACTTGCTACTCAATCCTTTTTTGACTACCTTCATCGTGCGGGGGTAACGTTGCCAACACAAAAGACCAAGCTTGATCCCCTGGTCTGCGATTTCCTTGAGCACCTATGGAGCAGTGGGGCTGGTCGAGGACAAGCAAATGACACTGTCGCTGGTCTCCAGGACATGCAACCAAGTTTACGTCGCCACTTGCCAGCGGCCTGGCGGCTTTTGAAGACTTGGTCTTTGAATGAGGTGCCGAATAGGGCCCCACCTTTGCCCGAACACGTGGTCCAAGCCATGGCGGGGTGGGGGTTTTTTCATGGACATGCATCTTTTGCTGTGTCTTTGCTTGTGGGCTTTTACGCCATGCTTCGCACGGGGGAAATCTGCTCCCTGAGATCATCCGACATGTTAGGTACAGCTCGGGATCGTCAGCTCCTGGTTAGCTTAGGCCTGACCAAAGGCGGTAAGAGGCAAGGCGCAGCTGAAAGCGTCATCCTTGGAATGGAATCGGCTGTTACGTTGGCAAAGGCTTGGAAAGCCAATGTCTCATCTGTCACACCTTTGGTACCCTCAGTTAATGTTTGGCGACGCCTTTTTTCTGAATGTCTTAGTAGCCTTAACTTAGAATCGTACGAGTTTAGACCCTACTCGCTTCGGCGAGGTGGGGCCACTTTCTGGTTTGCCAAGCACCAGAATCTTGACAGGCTACTGATACAGGGCCGTTGGGCCTCTGTAAAGACGGCGCGTATCTATGTAAACGAAGGAGTCTCCTTGTTGACTTCCATGCATTTGCCGGCTACCCATCCTGATTTGAAACCTTTTATACAGATTTTCACCCAAACACTTTCACGCCCTAAGCTCACCACACTTGATCCTCCTAGCGGAAGTGCTGGGGGACGTGGTAAAAGGGCCAAACAGGTGGTCAAGAAGACCAAGAGGAAGCAAAATGAGCCACTGCAGCTGAGTTTTTCTTTTCGTTTTCACTCGTTTCTTCGTCTTGACCCATCGATGGTCAAACCCTAAGATCACAGGTTGCCTGGGGCCTGGCTCGGTATTCCTGTGAGTAGGGGGTAAGGTTTTCGTTCCCGTGCCTGGGGTCTGGCCCGGCCGTGGAACCGCTGAAGAGGACATGATCCTCTAGACGAAGTTGGAGTGTTGTTTTTGATTTATTTCTAGATTTTCCTTTTAATATTGACAAATCCGCTGCGAAGTGAATAAAAGGTCCAACCCAGCATCTTTGTATCCCCGCCTCGGTGGTTAAGATGCTTGGTGATCATCCTTTTATTCTGTAGTGTGTCGGCTCAGCTCCCACCCTTCCTCACCCTGTAAAAGGGCCAAACAGGTGGTCAAGAAGACCAAGAGGAAGCAAAATGAGCCACTGCAGCTGAGTTTTTCTTTTCGTTTTCACTCGTTTCTTCGTCTTGACCCATCGATGGTCAAACCCTAAGATCACAGGTTGCCTGGGGCCTGGCTCGGTATTCCTGTGAGTAGGGGGTAAGGTTTTCGTTCCCGTGCCTGGGGTCTGGCCCGGCCGTGGAACCGCTGAAGAGGACATGATCCTCTAGACGAAGTTGGAGTGTTGTTTTTGATTTATTTCTAGATTTTCCTTTTAATATTGACAAATCCGCTGCGAAGTGAATAAAAGGTCCAACCCAGCATCTTTATATATATATATATATCTATATCTATCTATCTATATCTATATCTCTATATCTCTATCTATCTATCTATCTATCTATCTATCTATCTATATATATTTATATATATATAGAGATGGGTTCTATACATAGAGCTGATAGTCATATAGAGTTATGGACATAGATTACATTAGATTACATATAGATCGTATTTGCAGTCATATTTAAGTTGCATGTATAGATTCCATATACTTCATGTTTACACATGTCTTGTACAAATGCAGATGAACACGCATATACATTTGTATGAATTTTTCTTTAACCTCGGGAGATCTACCTTTTTTGCCTTTGCCATCAACAGTTCATTGATTTTGTTTCCAAATTGAAGAAACTCGTGGCAAATTATGTACTCTCCTTCGCACTCACCAGCTGTTTCCATGTTTACCTTCTCCCTTGTAAAAAGATACACTGTTGTTTGTGCTGCCCCATGACTACCTAGTTGCTAGCTGTTCTCGCATCTTTATACAGTAAAACTGCTCTACTATTCGTCCTCTGTATTTTTTTACTTCAATATTTTCTTTTTGGTCTTTAAGAAAGAATAGAGTCGAACATGTGTTTGAGATGAGAGCGATGTGCCTCAGGGCAATTGGAATGAGAATGGGTCAATATATTTTGCGAGCTTGGTGATGTTTGATGACCTATCTGTACAATTGACCTTATTCAGTTGTCGTCCATGGTCTATTTAGTCTACTCAGTCTACTTCTATCTCTATCTCCTTTCAGAGTCTATCCTGATGCTACGTGCTTTCTCAGCTTCAGGTCTGGACAACTATGTGTTCCAATGCACAGAGCCTTGGTGATCAAGCTCCAGTGGGTCAGCTTGGAATGGTGAGTCAGTAAAGTGGTCGTCACAATTTGCCTCTACCGCATTCCGATTTGAAAAAAAGGCCAACAGCCAACGAAGACACTGTGCAAAGCTCGTTTACTCCTATGCTACCTTGCCATCATGAACCGTGGCCGTGTGTTTCCAATTTGCAGATGGCCATGTCGTATTCTTCCTGGTTTCTTTGCAACTTTGTTCATCATGGATTCACCAATTTTGGCAACTTTGATGAGTGAAGATTTTCCCAGAGACTGTCTTCATCCAGAACTGAACTGCCATTGCGGAATTTTACGCTTTAAGTTACTGCACCAAGGTATTCCAAACACAAGGAAACCAATGAACAACTTTGCTCAAGAAACCAGTCACGCTGCTCGCATCCTCTAGACTCTAGCAGTTCACAAGTTGAGTTGGACCTTTTGATGGTACAGGGTCTTCTTGACCTTGTGGTTCTTCATCAGTATTTTGAGGTTCGGTGGAGACGTTGGGAATTTCGTTGGTAGCCCTTCGGTAGCCACCAAGGACCTGGCCTTCTCTCTGGAGATTCTCTACCCAGAGAACCGGGGAATCGAGGCGGCTGTCCCAATGACCCCAACCCCTTCGCCCCAAGGGCCTTGGCGATCTCAGGGGATACAAATCTTGAAACAAAATCGAGTCAGGCCATTGGAGTGTTTTCCCCGCCCCACTTAGTTTGAGGTTGTCTATTGAGGTTGCAATCTTTATTTCTAGAGAAGGTGACTGTTATCCCACCAGGATTCGCTATTTTTGACATCGTTCAACATTGTCAGCCATTGTTCGCCAGTATTAAGCATGATGTTGGCTATTTTTACATCATGCACAATCACTAAAAAGTGTGTTGAGCCAAATTAAGCTCTCTAATTCAGTTTTTTTTACACACATCTAAAAAACCTGGATGTTTAAGTAAACCTGAATCAAGTAAACCTGTATGTTTCAGGTCTAAAAAACCTGGATGTTTAAGTATGTTTATCACGCATCAACGAGCCCTGCATAGCTGTTGAAGTTCACCATGACGCCGCAGGTGTACAGGTCCCTGACTGGGCGCACCACAACGCTTGAGCCGACGGAGCTGCTGCCCGGGTGACCAACTGGTGACCAACTGGCGACCAAGATGGGTACCTTTGGAGAGATCAGAAGGTGGAATTCAACAAAAATGGTTGGTTTCTCAAAATACGAGAACCCGCAAAAATGGTTGATTTATTGCCGTAAATGGTTAATAAAGGATAATTTGGGAGTAGCCCGATTTTGAGAAACCACCATGTAAACCTCCTCGATTCTACCGGTTGATTGATTAACCACGGGATGATAATGGTTTATGAATCTTAATGGCAGTTGTTGGTTGTTCGTGCATCAAGTTATTGAAAGTTATGGAATGATGCTGAATGACGATTGAATAGCAGAACTAAGATGGATATAGCAACTATATATGATGGGTCATGATGGTTGACATTATTGAGATGCTCGAACATGATGAGAATCGTGAATGATAGTTGTTGATGTTGATGGACAAGTATTGTGATGGTAATGAATGAGCAGCAAGAATACCACGCATATATTTGTCAGTAGCAACTATATATCGTGATGCTTGCTGATGGTTACTGTTGACCAAGGCCATCGCTCCATTTGAAGCAGGGAGACTTGCCATATCTTGCCACCATGTCGATCGAACTTGGACAACTTATTCACAGCCGTTACAACCCGCAGTGGGGCCAGTGGGGCGATGGCGCTAGTTGGGGTGAGAGGTGAACAGCGACGTGGGGAGGCAAGTTGTTTGTATCCTGAGGCAAGGAAATGTGTCATTGGTAATGTGGCATTTTCATGGGGTTCCGAAAGCGCTACTTATTTCATTGCACTTGGCCGTATGTCAATGTAAATGCATCATCTCACCGGACAACAGTGAGGATCAGTTATCAGCAGCAATCACTCTGCTCCATTGGGGCGGCTAGGAGCACTTCAGCACATCCAGAAGCTGCGATGACTTTAGCCTCCTCGGATTCCTATTGGCAGGGAAACCCAGAGACCATGGCGATGGGGACTACGTTGCACCCTGGAGATCCCGAGAGAGTTCGACTCCAATCTGCCGATCTGTGGGAAAAAATGGGAACTCCGGTGATTTGTTGAAACTTTAGCAATTTTAGCACAATCCTTCTAAACTGCGGCCAGTTCATTGCTGTTCATTGGTGATCATAGCAGGTTATTTTGGGCTACATTCCCCGAGATCAAGGAATTCGACCAACTAGTCGTGGTACTGCTGTCCTTGTTGGACAAATTGTACCGAGTGACTTAGATTTGGTCACTTGGGGACTTAGGGACTCAGACTCTGGATGACGGATTCTGTCTGTGACTCCACCAGGCATGGAGCTTCGTCCTGGCGGCTTGACATGGGAGTTGAAGAGGTCAACCGCTGTGGTCCGTTGACAGCTGATCGTTGGTTTCTTCAATAGACGTAGCTGGTTCACATTGCCTGGTCAATGAGACATACTGTAGCTGTAGCTGGCTCTGCTGGAGCAGTGTAACTCTGTTTCTATCTTGGACAGCAAATGCTTCTTGGCTTTCCCATGTTTGAACGCGATTTCCATTTCGGAACATGGGAGGGTTGGATGGTGAAACCATTTCGGAACGCCCTATGTGTTGCATGCAAATGTTTAGTTTCGGTTCATTTGAGCGATGGCTCTTTCTAAAACAGATTTTGATTCACCTACGGGTGGAGTTGGATGGTTCGTTTGTTTCCTGGACAAATCTCTTTCATCGCTCAAATAGACCCAGAAATTGAATCAGTGCCGCAGAGAAAAAGTGTGCACAGCACAGATTTTGAAAACTGGACCCTCCTCTTTCCATGCTCGCGAAACCGAGACGTTTGACGTGTCAAAACCTGTTCCCACTTCTCATTGTTGGAAGAAGTCTTCCAGGGTTGAACTTTACTGCTTCCAGCATCAAAGCGGGGGATCCTCACACGTTGCGAGCTTCATGGCTTCTTCTATCAGATCAGTGATCAATTTTCACGATTGGACGGAACGAAAATGATTGGATCTACACTTGGAAGCCCGCAATACTCAGTCACAAGAACTTTGTTTCACCATAGGCATTGCCTGTAGCAGCTACCACTGCTTTGATCTGGAGCATTGCTGAGCAATGAAAAAGTTGGAACTTTTTGTTGCGTTGACCTCCTGCATGTGCCCCGATGCCATGGTCAGATCCCATTGTTTCGTAGAGCTGACCTGCCGCACAGCAAACTGCCCAACCAGTTGTTCGGCTCAAAGACTAGCCGTCTTGTGCTAGCTATGTTTGGATACCAATTTCAGCTGCATCATGAATCGTTGTATAGCAGTTTGAACGTTGAATATCCGGACTGAAATATCATTTCTGAATGTATGCTGCGTTCTAAACAGCTACGGCACAAACCCCTTTTTAAAACCATGCTTTTCCAAACAGGTCCTTTTGGATTGTGTCTCCCGTAGAAGTGCTTCCGAAAGCTGGGATGCCATGGCAGGCACGACAGCTGCCACCATTGACACGTCCAAACAAATGGTCCCGAAATTGTTAGTAACCTCGTAACTAGATGTAACTAGTACATAGCCTGCTGCAATTCTATGCCAACCTATGCCATGCCATGCCATACCATGCCATGCCATGCTTATGTGTGTTTTTGACATTGAACCCCTGGAGGCAGCTCACTGCCTGGCTTTGGTTCCTCGCTGTCTGACTTCGATAGCGAACAGAAACTCCCAAAGAAGGAGACAAACTTCGTTACCAGTTTCACTTTGCAACCGCTTTTGCTGAGGCCGCGCGGAACGCCAACGGCGAGGTACCCCTCGAAAAACTACCGAAAGAAACTTCTTTGCACAGCAACCAGGGAAGTGTGAGATTTCATTTGAGTGACAAGCCGTTGGCCAAATTCTTGATTCTATGCCCTCAATTGTATGTGTTTAGCATGATGTTTCTTGACCAAGAATGATGGTTAGCGATAGTGAATACTATGGGATCACAACCGATAAACAACCACCGCATCGATGGATGTTTGCCTATCTTCGGAATGATGGTGACTGCAGATGTCAGGCAGTTGAAGGCCGTAGCGGCTGCAGATCGGATCTTGTCGCAGCGGATTTACGAAGAGGTCAGGGTGAGCTGTGGACACCGTTGTAAAGAAAGGGTTTGGAAAAGTAACAGTTTTTCATGTCATTATGTGTGTTTATATGTGTGGGTGTGGTATTGATTTCTGGGCCTAGTGATATTTGGATTTGGACATGCAGTTGAAAGGATGGGCGAATGATTCTACTTACAATCGTACGGGGATCACTACGGATGGATTCGTTTTTATGAAGCCTTTTTGAGATTGCTATGATTGACGAAATTGAACCATCTTGAGCCCTCAAGGTGGCTCAACTGCCTATTTTGGACTTCAGAGGAAGTGTAAGGCCATATTTTTTTCGCCGTTGAAAACATGTCGGGCTGCTTGCCGAAGTCAGCGGTGATCAAAACTCATTTTTCGCTCTAAGAAAACATCTCCGATGTTCAACTGTCCACGTCCAAAACCTGCCCTCCAACATCCAAAAAGGCCCATTTCAACTCAAAGCATAGCGCCATAGCGCCATAGCGCTTGGCACCTGGACCGCCGAAGCTGCTATAGTTGGTACTGAGGTGGCGATTGACCTGCATGGTGACAGGTAGTGATTGAATCGGTGAATGCTTTCACTACCTGCTTTCAAGAAGGGGTGATCACAAGCCATTTCAGGAATCCTTGTATTATACCACCGGCTGCAGGATTTCTTCCATGGTTTGATGGTCTCAGGGTTTTACTTCGACTTTTATTGGTAAAGAACGCCGGCTTTGCTACCCAAAGTGGCCAACTTGCGCTTGAAATCGATCAGTTTTCAGTATTTGTCTTCCAACGCTTCCTCTGGAAGAGCCTCGCATTCTGAGCTCTTGAAAACACGTTTATTAACCATGTGATCTTGTTTGGCATACATGAGCATGGCGCATCATGGCGCATGTAAACGCCGTCAATGTCATGTGAGTTCTAAAGAGATCCATGTTGGACTTGACTGATCCCACATCTTGGGCAGGCTGGAGCACTGGAGACCAAAGTCTTGCAAGCCAAACAGGAGTGACACCTGTCGAGCATTGTGCATCATTGAACGAGCACTTCAAAGGAAGAGCTTTGCCACTGCAAGGATTGCTTTGGACCAATGGAAGGGAAGAGATGTGGGTAATGAGATTTGTCCATCGTCCTGTAGGACTTGCGCGCTGCGAAGCAACAGGCAGAGTGAGCACATTGAGGGCTTGGTTTCATTGTCCGTATTCGTTGGATATGAGACGTCGTTGATGGTAAAAAGGTGTGAAAAATGTGTAAAGAGGATTGTTTAATCATTCAATCCCGACAACAACAACAAACTTGGGGACTTTCGCACATCTCTGTGTGTGACTTGGTGTAGGCAGATGAAGCACAAGAGGTGCAGGCAGTTGGGGCCCCCGCGTCAGGTCCCAGTGTGTCCCACACCCTGCGACATTGAGCCGTCTTGCAGCTGAGTACTGCAGATTTGCCGGGAAGCAACATTGCGAATGTCGAATATCTGATTTGATAAAAACATCTTTTGTAAATGACATAAATATGACATGGGACACAAAGATTGATTTTCTCGCCCTACGTGGGAATCGGATAATTCTATCCATGGCGAAGCGCTAGGTCCACCTGACAGAACTTCAGCAGCAGCTGGAGAGGTGTGGCACTGGGGGTGGCTCCGACATCAGTTTAGCATAGTGTCTAATGAGAGAACAAAATCAGCTAGCCACCAACATCGCCACCATACATTTCCACCATACATTTGGGATGGCTCAGGCACTAGTTCTGGCGCAACCCAACAATCCAGCGCAACCACCTCCACTGCCACTGTCATCTCTACCTGTGATGTGCCAGGCAGATTTCTGAACATCGTCAGAACTTGATGGTTGTGGCAGAGGTGAGCTGTTTGGGGTGCAGCATAGGGGTCCTATATTTTTCTGTTTTTTTTTTTCCATTTTTTGTGGGATTTTTTTCCGTTTTCCAAGCAAGCAAGCAAGCAAGCAAGCAAGCCAGCCAGCCAGCCAGGCAGTCAGCAAGCAAGCAAGCAAGCAAGCAAGCAAGCAAGCAAGCAAGCAAGGAAGGAAGGAAGCAAGCAAGCAAGCAAGGAAGCAAGCAAGCAAGCAAGCAAGCAAGAAGGCCAGTCAGCAAGCAAGCAAACAAGCAAGCAAGCCAGCAAGAAGGCCAGTCAGCAAGCAAGCAAACAAGCAAGCCAACCTAAAACCATCAGCCCTAAAGCCAACCTTAAAACTGCACAACCATACAATGAACTCTAAAACCAAATCTTTAAACTCAACCCTACAACTAAAAACCCTAAAAGCAGCCCTAAAACCAGAAAACCTCAAATCAACCTCAACACTATGCAGAAGCCCTAAAAGAAACCCTAAAGTCAGAAAACCCAAAATCAGCCTGAACCCTAACCGGAAACCCAAAAAGCAACCCTAAAATCAGAAAACTTCAAATCACTCCCAAGAAACTGTAAACCTTAAAATCAACCCCAAAGCCAAGAAACAATCATGACACCAACCATAGAAGCATAAACCCCAAAATCAACTCTAAAACCATCAGCCCTAAACTCAACCCTAAAAAGAGAAATCCTAGAAGGAACCCTAAGACCATAGACTCTAAAACAATAAACCTTAAACTCCACCCTCAACCATAAACTCTAAAAATCAAGGTAAACCAACCCTACAACAAAAAACAGAAAAAAGATACTCAAGGCCATAAAGCCCCAAACCCCACCCTAAAAGCAAAAACCCACAATGAACCTTAAAACCGCAAAACCATACAATGAACCCTAAAAGCAAAAACCCTAAACCCAACCCTAAAACCGCAAAACCATACAATGAACCCTAAAACCTTAAACCCTTAACTCAACCCTACAACCATAAACCCTCAAAGCAACCCTAAAGTCAGGAAACCTCAAATCAGCCTCAACCCTGAACATAAACCTACCAGGCACGGGTCTGAACCGGAAAAAAATCCCCAAAAAGTCGGAAAAAAATCCCCAACCTGCCCATGACCCTGCAGCATAGAGAGGCAAAGAGACAGTGAGGGAGCTTGCTGAGTGAGGGAGAAATTTCGAATGATTTCTATGTTTCGTTTCGTATCAAGTTTGATCGACTGCAATCTCAGTTTCTTGCTACAAGAGCCATGGCAAGTGAGCGTGATGAGCATGGCGAAAGACCATGGCTGGCAGATGCATCGCGGCTGGCCACATATTCAAAGGTTCCATCAGGTGAAGATGAGAAGACTTTTGAGTGGGAACAATTAGGGGAGCCGTTGTTTATCTTCAGCTACACAGCAATGGTTGTGGGTCGACAGTGTCTCGCTTTGTCGCTGCTTGCGCTGCAAGTCTTCTCTCCCAGTGTGCGAAAGATTCTGCAGCAAGATGGCGGAAAGAGCTATTTGATGGACTGTGACGAGGAAGCAGTTGGGTTCGCACAGAGCTGCATGTGCGAAACCACGAAAGCATTTGCACGGTGTTTTTCACCCGTCTCGATCATTGTCGCTCTGGTTGTTGCATCACAGCTGATTTTGTGCCAGCGTTTGTTCTATATCATGCTTCGATGCGGGGTTCTAGTCGACTTCAAGAATCTTTCTCCATTCAAGGATCCGCTCTTCTGGTGGGTGCTTTTGAATGGAGTCATGGCGATGTTGCATTTGTTGTTCCACATTTGGGAGAGACAATCTGAACAACATTGTGGTTTCTCTCAAGCAGGATTTGTTATTTTTTGGTTTGCCATCCATCCTTTATGTGCTTTTCCTCTATATGTCGTATGATGTGGAATGGCTGCTGATACCCTTGAGTAAGTTCTGGGAATCCGATCCAGAATGGGCCAACCAGACATCTTCGGAAATGGCCTTTGTCTCCGAAAAAGCTGCATGCAAAACCATGCTGTCAGAGGCAACCTGCATAGAAGATGTAGCCGATGCTATTGCATTACAGTCATTGGAGCATGGTGCGCAATTGAACAGAGCCGACAGCCCGATTCCTGACACAAATTTCTTGGGCACCTCGCTTGCATGGGCACCCCAAGGCCGAGAACAGAAAGTGCGTGAGAAGCAAATCACTCGGCGGCACGAAAACGGCTCAGCCAAGACATACTTCGTTGAACGTGCTTGGATTTCTCGTCTCTTGATGGACTCTCAACTGGTGGCAACTTGTGCAAGGTGCCGCACGTTCTATTTTGCTTGGCTGGTCTGGATGTTCATCACCTCCTTGATGTGTTTGGCAGCTGTGGGGGCAATGGCTCTCCAACTGAAGAAAGATATTGAAGACATCATTGGTGGTGACAAAGAAGAATACGTTTGCGTTGCCGTTGTTGGGACAAATACCCTGGTTATGCTTGTGGTGGCATGCTTCTATGTGCGTGACTTGGTCTTTCCATAAACAGCATGTAGTTTTTTGCTTGCTCTGGATCATATGTGCACCTCCAAAAATGAGCTGCACGGCAGGATCATGCAGGTCTAGACAGGTGGCCTTAGTATCCGAGACAATCAAGTTTAGGCACTTCAAATGCCCAATGTACTCATACTGCACCAATTCAAAGAGCGGAGCGTTTTAGTAGTTTCGCAACGTCCAGACAGAGAATTGCCGCGTCGCTGCGTTACACACGAACAAGGGGTTACCCCGACCCAACATAGCAGTTGTGGTTACAAAAATTGTTTCCACAAACATTCGTGACTCGTCCATGTGCTCCAAAGTGAGTGTCACAAAGAGACAGCCACCCGCCAGTTGGGATGACGTCTTAGGGTACGAAACACCATAAGAGTGCTCCATCAGAGCATGGGTCTTTCGATAAATACCCGCTGAGTCATGATAGAGACTGAGGATTCACATTTTTTGTGAAAGGTCAGCTGCTTAGCATGGATCATGATTACTGAAGGCAATTTCCGTCAACTTCCCCAGCATCACATGCAGTAGCTTTTCCAGCAATCTCAGCACTGTTTTCCATGACAACAGCTCTTAGGGGGAATCGTCTTTCAGTGAAGAAAACTATCTACCGCTACAGCACAGTCCAACAAAAACATAGCAACCAGCTCCTTTTCATCATGCCAGGCCGGCTGGTTTGGAGCGGGTGTTTGAGTATTGTTGAGTTTACATTGCTGTTGGTGTGAGCATCGCAAACCAACGATATCCGACGATGCTGTAAGGGTACCAGAATGGGAATGTACAACGTTGTTGTCGTTCGTGTTTGTGTTTCTATTTTTTGCTTTGACGTACAAAATATGTTTGTTTTTATGTTTGTGTTTCTATTTGTCACTTTGTGTTGTTTCTTTTGTCAAAGATCCAAAAATCAAGGTACTGCTTTCCAGCTGGTCCAAGGCGAAGCGCCGCAAGCGCCATTGTTTTTATGTTCTGACAAAGCAGACATCGGTAGTTACGATGCGGTTTGCCATCGCACCAGGAAACCCCATAGGATATCCATGGATATGCGAAGTTTTGGAGAAACCACCTACCAAGTGCGCGTAGCAGTCTGTAGATTTTTTGCCACTTCAAGTGCAGAACAGACACACTGTATTTTACAATGTTTATGTCCTCCGGAAAAACAGTTGATTAAGAAACAATCAAAAAAACTGAAAAAATCCGATATATGCCCAAAGTCATCCCTTCAATCACCACGACCGCGAGTGGCAGATAGCCTTTTTTCTTGACCGTCCATTTTTGAATTCGACTGCACACAATTCAAGGTTCTTTATTGGGGGTGGTTGGCGGCAGGGTGCGACCCTGTGTGACTAAAGCTAGTTGCAAGCTACACTGCATAGCCAGACCTATGGGAGCAGGGCAAGGGGCAGCAATGCAGAAGTCGCAGACCCAGTTCTTTTGATCCTTGCTATCGTTGTCACCGTTGTCATTGTTGTCATCGTTGTAATTGTTGTCATTGTGATGGCTGTCATTGCTGCCGTTGCTGTTGCTGAGGGTCCTTTGTTGTTTTCGTCGTTTTTGTGTTTGCCCACTTAACCCGCCAAAAGCCAGTCCCTAGTGCTTGTTGGTACTGTGTTCTTGTCCGCCCCATCAAATTTTTATTGTTGTTCCTCTATTGTTTTGCAGTACCTGCCTTTTTTCCTCCCGTCCGTCCACTACTACAGCCGTCATTGCAACCATAATGTTAACCCTAGGCATAGTAATACACAATCAAAACCACAGTACGATTCATTCATCATAGCAACCACCACTAGTACACAAAATACCAATGTTCAACCATTGATCGCTGGCGATACCATTGCTAAGCTGCTAATCATTTCATTGACCCATTTCATTCTTCACCATGAATCAACCACTACTTACATAACCGTCATGAACCATTTCCTAACCATGTAGCCCCAAAATCATCCAGCATTAACAATTTATAGCAGTAAGCCAACCATTTTTTGGGTTCTCGCATTTTGAGAAACACCTCCATATTTAGCATGAATGCCATGACAATCATCACCTTAAGCCAGGGAACCCTGCGCAGGAACGTCGAAGGCTGGTTGCTTTGGCTTGTGGCTTTCCCAGCCGGGTAGGGAGCCACAGCTGGGGCGCAAAGCACTGGTGGAAATAGTGATGGTCAGTAAGGCTTGTCAACCGGTGGATAATCAGATGGTCAGTAAGGCTTGTTAACCAAATGGATAATCGCTGAAAGGTTAATCAGTGGTTTGCACTTTCCAGTAGGGTTGTTAACCAATGGCTCACCACTGTCAGCAGTTCACAAGCGTGAAATTGATGCAAAATTCATGTGTTCATGAATGGACAATGGTCAATGGTCGTGAGTCTGATGATTAGTAGTCATCTAACAATGGTTGATAATCGTTACTGGGCTCGTCATGACTACATAAATTGCAAGACTCTTTAGGGTTGTCAACTTTTGTGATGGTTGGTTGGACACGTCGAACATGTGGGGACCTGTACGGGTTTGGTGTAATCACATTACCAGATGAAACATGGTCAGACACAGCTGACAGCTGGCTATTGAACATGAACCAGGCAAATGATCGTGATGACGGAAATATGGAGATGAACAGCTGCTAGAAATCCCAAAGGTAGAATCACCATCAGCCAAGCAACGAGTTTTGACCAATCGCGGACGTGAAGGGCAGTATGAGGAGATGATCACAGTTTGGGAAAGCTAAGTCAGTGGACATCCACAACATGGGTGGGGCGAGCTGCAGTGAGGGTTTCCAAGAACTGTTCAGATGCCCTCCTTGCAATGCAATCAGGAGGCAACTGCAGCAAAGCGACAGTTTCTGGAAGAGGCACATTGATTGGGGATCCAATGGGTTTCCGATTGGTTTCCAGTGGGTTTCCTGTTTCAAACTGACACTGTTGTGGACATGGAAATTCCTCCCAAGTCGTATGATTCGTGACCCATGCAACTGATGCTTCACAACCTGACAGGCTTTGCATGACGAAATGAGATGTTTGGAGGAGCAGCTTTTGCAGGATGCAGAACAACCCGCAGACTTCCAGTTCTGTGAGCTAAATACAGCTACAGCAGATACCATGAGTTTCCCATAGTAGAGTTGTGCATTCACAGAGTTGTCAAGCCTTCAACAGTTTGGATGAAGATGGGAGCACAGAATTTCTGCACCAGGAGGCACAAGACTCCAATGCATTACTAGAACAGTCAGTTCAAAGTCTGATGCTGGAGATGGAGAACCTACACCAAGAGAGGCTATCCATGTTGCAGGAGGCGCAGTGAACGCCGCATCGCCCAACCTTTCGATTGATCATGGTTCGGGACTTTTCTGCTGTTTAGAACTGACCGCCAACTCCACAACTGAACACATTTAACACCATTAAAGATAGTTGACCAAATCTATCATACACCGAGGAAAAAGTCAGGGCTGGATCCGTTGATTTGTTGGGGCCCTGCCCTGACCACTGAAACGTCCAGAAACGGACCGTGCACACCTTTGCACCCTGCTGGTAGCAAGCAAAAAACCTGGGTCGAAGTCATGGCCCCGAAGCACCAGAGTTTCACCAATGAAAGCTGGCTGTCAATGAAAGTTCCATTTTTGGAGGCGCTGAAGGAGTCCAATTCCAACGAGGCGCAGACTGAGTCATTCGAATCTGACTTGGTGGCTTGGTTGAGCCTTTGCTTGGTTGCTTGGTTGCCTATTTGGTCATGAACCGAATCTAGCTGACAATTCTTCATGGCTCATTGGCTGCATACCGGAGCCATTGGCCCGAAAGCTGAGAGTTAATGCAAGTCACTCGCCGCTGAATGAACATCGGCAGCATCGCTCTTCAAATGTTCTCCCTGAATATTTCTTGAAGGCAAAATCCAAGTAGTCGCCTCCATTTCGCCAGAATCTTTGCCACCAGACCAAGCAAACCATGTCTGGTGTAATCATGCACTTTTACAGTGGGAATTAGATTGAACTTTGGCAGTGAAGAATTCAGTACTCAACTTAGTCAAAGGTCCAGCAATCAGTTGTCACAACTTTGCGACCCATCCACGTGATGGTTGGAGTGGGACATTGTGCAGCCATGCATTGTGTCATGCTGCTTGATGGTGTGCTGAGATAATGCACCAGGGCGGGGTCTATGGACTTCTCAAGGTGAGGACTCAATCTGTGGCAAACACCATGTCCATGTGCCCACGTTTCCCCCAGTAAGCGAGAGAAATGTATCAACTCTTGATGTGAAAAGTGGGATGAAGTCCTGTACTAAAATCATCCCAACTTGGGCGACTTCTTGGGTTAACGCCACTATCATTATCTGCAGCGCTGCATTTGTTGAAATCTTTATTGGCCCAGCCGGCACGCACGTACTCCTGAGATTAAGCGATAACTTTTCACGACCTTTCCCCTGCTGAGTGTCGCAATTTTATTTTCATTCGTTTCCACGTGAGTTGGCCATCAATGTTTGTGAGAAACAGCATCTAATGGCCATATTGTTGGGTGACTATTCACCAAGATAATAACATATCCTAACTTTAATGCCTTTTTTTGTACATATGGTGTACAAATATAGATATAAATATTACAAGAGATATATATTATCGTTGTAATATTTTCAATATACGACAGGATATAACATATACGAACACATTTTTTCTCTATTCCGTGTTGTTGGCATTTGTCGGTTTCCGGTTCGCTGCGAGGTGCCCGAGCTAAAACGGGAGCTGCTGAGACGGAACTTGAACTCCGTGGGAACTCGCAAGGAACTCGCAGAGCGGTTGCTGGAGGATGACTCGTTGAAGTCGCTGAGCACAGTGGAAGACGTGGCTGTGCCAACTCTGCCAACTCTGCCAACTGTGCCCAGTGAAGTCACTTTGGAGCCTTGAAATACATTTGAATTGTGAATATTTCCTGATTACTCATGATCATTTATTTTGTCCATTTCGTCCACCTAATTGAAACAAGTGAACACATTGGTTTGTGGAAGGTTTGCCATTTTATTGGTTGCCAGTTTGGTTGTTTGAGACTTGAGGAACGTCGGGTTCCTACAGTGACACCTTGGTTTTTTGTACTCGTTTGAACCTAAATGCAATGCCATTCAATACCTATGACTCCTAGGAGCCTAGGTCCATGTTTTGGAAATTCTGAATACTTCAACAGCCAGTGGCAATGTTCCCAGCCAATTTTACCAAGGAGACCTCGGTGGATGAATGCGAGATCATCGGGGAATGCATCGACTTTGACCTCTATGGTGGGGTGAAAATGAAGGCGAAGGGAGAGAAGGGAGAAGACGCTGAGCTGGGTCAACTACAGGACCATGAAGTGCCTCCGGACATGGCACCCAAACGCCGGAAGGTGCTACGGAAAAAGCGGCGGAAACCCAAGGGGGTTGAACCAGCAACGTTGCAGCCTATGGAACCTGTGGAACCAGTGGAAGAAGTGCAAGCACAAATGGAACCCGTGGAAGAAGCGCAAGCGCAGATGGCACCCCTGGAAGAAGTGCAAGAGCAGATGGAACCCGTGGAAGAAGTGCAAGCGCAAATGGAACCCCTTGAAGAAGTGCAAGGGACGGAATCAGTGGAACCGATCCCAGCAACCGAACCCACTGAACAAGTGCAAGCAATGGAAGCCCTCGAGCCAGCAGAACTGGAAGCTTCTGAAGCGGAAGTGCGAAAACTTCTGATTCTAAAGCATAGTCTTCAACGGCTTTGCCTTGATAAAAGTCGCTCGGAAGCATCAGCTTTTGCTCTACAAGTTTTGGGGAATGCAGTTTCTGTCCAAAAAAAAACGCCGGTTGTTTTCTTGGGTGTGTGTGTCAATCACCCAATTCATCCAAGTTCAATCTGTCTCGCCTACCGTTTCAGGTCTGGGATGCCTTGCATATGAGGATTTGATCATCAAGTTGCACGAAAAACTCGTGGTTGCCAGCGTCCTTGATGAGACCCTGACGGTGCCTGTCGCAGAGACTGTGGCAGACCAGGCTGCGATCCCAGAGGAGACTGCGGTTGCAGAGGAGACTGTGGCAGACAAGGCTTTGGAAGAGGCTTTGGAGGAGGCTGAGACGGTCGCTGCCAACGATGCCTCAGAAGCTCCTCAAGATGCCAACGATGCCTTAGAAGCTGCCTGGGCCCAGGGAGATCAAGCTCTGGAACCTGGCGAAGCAATGGAAGAGAAGTCTGATTCGATCACTCGTGACCCACAAGTGGACCCACAGATAGCTCTGTTGGAAGAGAAGGTCCAGGAGGCCATGAGGAGAACTGCAAGAGCACAGCTGCAACATCGCAGGAAGAAGGCGGAAGAACTGTTGTTGACCGGTCTTCTCAAACACTTGAAAGCAGCATGCAAGGTGTACACAGAGGAACCCGATGAACCGGATGAACCGGATGAGCCTGAGCCGGGCGATCTTCAGGAAAGAAAGAGGTGAGTTGTTGGGATTTGTGGAGAGCATTCAACATCTATAGTTTGATGATCCTGTTTTCTTGCCAGTTCAACAG
>VSDK01015394.1:98313-130290 GCA_009767595.1 Symbiodinium kawagutii
GGACAGAGCGGTTCTTGTTCCATAGTCTCAAACTACAGACAGAGCCAACAAGACCCTTGGTTTGCTTGTGAACGGGATGTAATCCTTTTGGGTCCTGAGACTGTTGAAGAGGGCGCAGTGACGGACTTAGTCAAACTGACGTTGGAATAAATATGTGGGGCATGTAATCCATCAGGTGTCAAGGAACCAAGCTTCTGGTCGTTGCTTTGATGAAGGAATTGACCCTAGATTTGGATTATTTGAAGAAGCCCTGACCTTCAGAACCCCTTACCTTCGACAGGCTCTTGTCAATTTATGCTTAACCATAATCGCTAAAGATCAATCTGAGTGCAACACAAACCTTGTTGTTTCTCTTCCATTACACCTGGAAAGCCAACAGGCTTGGACGCAAGGAAAGACAGCTACAACGTAAACAGGATTCAAAAGATCGTTTCGCGTTTGAATGATTCTTATTCGGAGGGAATAATATAAGTTTCTGAAAAGCTAAGAATTGAAGCAATTTCTTGGTGATGTGCTGTTTCTAGTGATGGCCAAGCACATTTAGATGTGGCTTTAATACATAACATCACAATTACTACTGGATTGCTTTGACCTTGGAAAGGGTGAACGTCGGTCACCTTCGTTCATGGCCTCTTTAGCTGACCACCTCTCAACCAGCTCACCGCACAGGCATCCTTTTCCATGCCTTCGGCAGGATGCTCAGCCCCGCATTGATGTAAAAGGGTTGCTCAGAAAGAGAAGGAAGAGAAGGGCTTAGTTCTTTTTAGACTCGAGGTTCAAAATTGAGAGGCTGACCAACCAACAGTCCAGATATGTCCAGATGCTCCTTTGCAGAGTTTCATTTCATTTGCAAGGTGGGACAAAGAGATGGGCTTCGGTTGCGCGAGGGTGTCTGAGGGCGGACAAAGTTGTGAACCAGTGCAAGGATGTGCAACATTAGTTGTGTAGGTCTCGTCAAGCTTGGATGGTCTTGTACGGAGAGTTCTCTTTATGATCGGCAAATTTAGGATCACAAGGTTCACATGCTGCTTGCGACTATTCTCCCAGACACCGTGGCTGCAAAAAAGATGGACATTTTGTGGGGCAACTTGGGTGAGTTCCTTTCTTCAAACCTTTGATTTTATTTCCTTCACCCTTCCAACTCGAAACACGAACGCTGGCGAGCGGCCAGGTGCAAATCCAAAGTGTCAACAAAAAAGGCTTCAACATGTGCGAAGGGTGTGGTTTCAAGCTTATCTCCAATGCATGGTAAAAGGTTTGACCTAAACATCTAAGATGGCATTACCTAACACGGCCTGCCACCAGTTCTATTTTGGAAGCATCTCATCGAACCGAACAAGTCCCATTCGGCTGCACGTGCTCACAGACGTTCAACCTTCACCCTTTTTGCGACTGCTGCTGTTTGCTTCTGGCCGTACAACAAACTTGAAGTTGGTTCACTGGTATGGTGCGGCCACGCGCATTTTGCCTCACTGTTGTGAACTAGTCAAATTTGTTCCCAACAAATATGGCTTGTGTTCTGGCAAATGTCAAGGACAAGACTTGGGTGCCGCAACCCCCAACGTTTTGCACATTGTGGGCTCACTGAGTCCACAGGGTTATATACGTACATGATCTGAAAGCAGGAAGTGAGCCCTGCCAAATTGAGCCATGATTGAAGCACCCAGCTCTTCTTTGCCCAGCCTGACTTCTCACCTTTGACTTAAAGCTTGATTTGCCGCCCGGTCTTCTCACCGCTATTGTGTGTAGGGGCTGCAAAGAGACCTTCAAAAGATTTCAACACCCCAAGTGATGAGTTTTTTGTTGATGGAGAGCTATGGTAATTTGCATGGTCATGAGTCATGAACCATGCCTAGTACGAATCAATGAGCGAAGCATAGCACTAAACATGTCTCAAATCCCAAGATCTAAACTTCCAAACCCTGAAGCTCCCGACCATGCTATGAAAGTCCTCAAGTCAAGTTACTGGGCGGATACAACCAGTCGATCCAAACCGTACAACCTCAAACACTGTGACCCATTGTGACCCTGGTTCTTGGAAGTGTGGTTGGCAAAGCTGCCAAAAGAGGTGCACAACTCCAACACTTCGAAAGCCTGTTGCAGTTGGCCGTGATATCCTGTGGCAACGAACATCGACATGAAGGAAACCAGATGACAGTGTTTGAAGTAGTATGAAGTAGTCAATAGTTGTTTGTGTTCATTGCTTCCGTGACTGGAACGTTTCGCTTGTGTTGATTCGTTACTCGCTTTGTAACAACCCACCGGAGAAGAGCATCATCGCGGCGATTAGACAACTTGGTGACCAAACCAGGGATCGTGGCTTGGAACACAGCGAGGAATCGCGCACGAGCTGCAGCGAATCGGCCAGAAATTGTTGCCTCCCCTTGGAACCGAACACCCTGACGCTCGGAAAGAGGGGAAGAAATTGTCGCGTCGCATAGATCGGAGAAAGCAGAGGAGCAACGACATTGGGACGACCTTTGCGAGTCGAAAAAAGGCCTGCCATGCAGAGAGCTTTCGGCGTGTGAAAGTCTCTCAGGCGAGGCGCTCCACCAAACCACAACAGCATGGCCGAAACAGCTGCCACAGCTACACGGCCAACGCCTCTCCTTCCACCCTAAGACGTTCCAAACTACCATGAAAATTGCCAGCAACACTGTAACCACAAAAACTTAGAAACCTGCATGCGTGATATATCTAGTGTGGCGTTGTGAAGAGGGTGGTAATTTGTTCAGTTTTTTTTGACGCACTTGCAAACATTGAGTCGCATGGTTCGAATGATGATATTTCAAATGATATTACTATATATTTCTGGCAGCTGGACATGTCAGCGTGTGTTGGATGTTGACTTGATTTTTTGTTTCCTAAAATCGATTGAACAATTTTAAACAGGCCTGGACAGAGACAAATTAACGAAGTATCCCTTGTTTTGAAAAAAAAACCGGCTCGCTTGTGGCAAACGGAATCGCACATCCTTGCATTGTTCTGCCAAACATCTTGCGGACACTATGCACCTCAGCTACTTGTGACCAGTATCGCAGTCCAAAATATCAAGATAGCGCCGTTTCCATTTCGTAGTGCTGGAGCTGGCCGAACTTCTGTAGTCAAGACAACAGCTTTCATGATTCATAACATTGCAGTCCGGCTTGTGCAAAACGGACAACCAGTGAATAAAAACGCACGGCGGTTTCCGAAACAAGTTTAGCAAATGAAAAATATCGCCTGCAAACTGCAAATCTATTGAGTCCAATCCATCCCAACGTCATTAAAAAATCGTGGGGTGAACGTGCGCCCTTGCAAGGCGTGGCTGAACTGTTTGGAAACATCATGGCCCTCCAGCGCTTCCCGCACCAAATTCTCCGATTGCCGTTGAAACGACAAAACTCGTGCAATCGGATGATGACGGCAATGATCTAAAAATGATCCAAACAGCTTGATCTCATGCATCGAAAGTGCCCGCATGAACCAATTTGCAGTTGCCAAGTGCTGACGCGATGTGACTGTCTGAATGCTGTTCCTGTTCTGCATCCACGGTGTCTTCGACCTATCAAATATGCAAAAAATGTACAACCTTAGACATCCTTACAATAACAATAAGTCGAAAATTGGAGCATGCACTGCCTTTGGCCTCTCGCAAGCATCATGAACAGCGTTTGGGACCATTCTTGTGGCATATCATCGGTCAGCAACATTGAAAAAACAAACACGCACCTTAGAACCTCCATAGGACAATGCTTCAAACGTATTGCAACCAAACCAGCGTCGTTGGCACCAGGGTTTTGGGCTCACCATCCGCAAACGCTTTCCAACTTCTGAATTTGGAAGGTGACAGTATTAACGCATGCTGAGGAAATTTGCAGCCACTCGGCCATAGCACAGCCACCTCAGACTTGGGTGCGGTTGAGTCGTGCACATCAAATTGCTGGCCCTAACAATTTTGCAGCCCAGAATTTTTTTGCATGACACACCGTGGAGTTTACCAGCGCAAGCAGCTGCTGACTTTACCGTAAGCGCAAATTACATGACGGAGGGATGCAACACAGCATTTGTGCAGAGGGCCCTGAATGAACTGTGGCAGGGTCCGCAATAAAGTGAAGGACTTGGCAGTGCTCGCCTTGCGTTTTTTGTCCCTTGTGTACATGTGGGAAAATTATCCCGGCTTGAATTCCTACCATGAAACCGGAGGACTTGAAACCAGTATAAAATAAAAATCTTGCGCCGAGATTCCATAACAATTTTTTGCGAACCCCATTTCAGGATAAGATTCAGTATGGTTCCCGACTCGCGCAAATTTTCAACATTTTTTTCCAGGAACCCATTCTCTATCTAGAGCCCTAGTCTGGTCGGCCCAGTCAACCCCCACGCGGTGATCATGGGTCGTGTTTAACGCCTTAATTATCCATGGGTTGCCGAGGCTGTGTGATTCTATCGAACGATGGTGAGATCTTTCTCCATTGGCAAATTTTGATCAAATAAACAAATTATTGACTTTTGACTCTGGCCTGCACGCGTTTGGCGGGCCCCTTGTGGGCACAGGCGCCATTGAGTGAAACGTTACATCAAAAAATGCAGAAAACATCATCAATACGACCATCTCAGTTGTAGCAGAACGCCAGGAAATCGTCCGTATATTCGTCCCAAAGGTTTGTATTTGATGCAACATCAATCCAAGGACCCAGCGTTTGAATCTGCAAAAGGCCTCCACTTTGATCAAATAAACATATCAAAAAACAATCGCACCTTCAATTACCTTTATTTGAATGTGGTATTGGATGACCTTGCCAAAAAACGCTTCTTGATTTCTTCCTTAACATAAGTATATGTTCTTTCAATATGGGAGACTTGTCAACCTGGAAGACTCATTTTCTTGCACATTTTCGTTCTCCATTTTTTGGCCTCGTTCTATAGCCCCGCGCCCGTGAACAAGGCGGATAGAAAATGCAGGTGCAACTTTACATCCTGAATCCGCAGCAGGGATGGCAAAGACAGAAAATGCCGCTAGGAAGGCGGAAGCGGAGCTTGTGAAACGCCAAAACATCATGACCCAAACCCATCGAAATGCCTCTGCTCGAGCAGTCAGGCTGCAGTGAAACAAAATGCAGTGGGTTGACGGACTCGCCAAAACATAGGTGATAAATGACGAAACATTGACATTTTCGGAAACAAGGAGTACGGGTGCATATTCAAGAAAAAATTAAATGAAGAGTTCCCAGCCCTTGAGGGCGACAAGCTCGTGAACCTTCTGAGGCAGCTCAAAATATTTTTAAGAAAAACGAACACCCCCAACGATTTCGATTGCAGTAAGTTCAGGCATGCCACGATGTTGTTGTTGCTGACGCGCGTTTTTCGCCTCAGCGCGTAGACCGGCAAATTGCAACAAGAGGCGGTTGGATTTCCCAAGGTTTCTTTGCTGCACGGCTGTGGCCACAATGGTTGGGATGGTTTGTCGCCGCGAAAAATGTACACCGACACCAAATCGATGTGGAACGTGTGCCAAGAAATGGTATTGCGTTTTTCAAGTTTCGGTTCGAACTTTTTGATGCGGTCATTTCTCCGATTGCATTGTCTGGTATGGTTTGCGCAGCGCCGAATGCTTCGTGCAGTTGTTGGTGGGTGGCCGCGGACGGCAAGGAATGGAAAGATATCAACGCAAAAAAAAAGGACAGGTTGACGGCAACTTTGGAAAATTGCCCGGTTCCTTTTTTTGCGGCGCCCACCGCTGCCCTTTAGACTTGCTGTGCGCCCATGTTTCGAGCGGGCGGGCGTCCACGGCAAAAGGGGGACGATGTACTACGATCTTTTTAAACAAACTTATGGCAAGTCATTTTGATCATTTTGGTTTCATGATGCACGCCGGCGCGCAAGTTGGTTTGGTCCGGAAACTATCGGAAAGTTAATATCATCAATTTAGCCGAGGCCAATTTTCGTCGTGATTGACTTGCAAGTTGTTCCCTTGTCCTGAAAGAAACTGCGATCGCCTGTTCAAGCGACCTCAAGGAGAAAATGAATGCAGCCGTAGGGGCAATCTAGATCAACCAGATTTTTGCGCCACAGCCGCCTGGAATTTTCAGGGTTTTGTTTTAAAAAATTGCATTTTCATCCAAAAACAACGGTGCCAGAACGTGCTGGGACGTTCGGGACAGGTGAGCTGCCAATTGCTAAATTTTGAAAACTTTGATCGTTGGCCGCACTAGTTTGCAACGGTTTGAACCTTGGTCAGCCAAAAAAAATTCCGGAACCTTCCAGAACTTGGCCTTGCCGTCTACCTCGAAACGCACCAAAACTCGAAAATTTGGCTTGCCAATTGCATTAGTTCTTGAAGGAATTTTCCGGACATTGGGATTGAAAGCGGCGCCGGAACACACTGAAGTTGAATTAGGGTGAGGCCCCATTAGGTTGAGGTGCCGCGGGAACGAACATGTGGCACGCACATGGCATTCCTCGCGCTGCGTTTTTTTTTTTTTTTTTTCCTGTTTTTTTTTTATCTCTCCCTCTCTCTCTCTCTCTCTTCCCGCGTTTTGGGATGGCGATGCTGAAGTAGAGGAAGAACACGAGCTGTTGAGTCTTTTGCTGGCAAATTGTCGTCAAGAAGGTGCTCGGCCCATCATCGGAGGTGATGTTAATGCTCACGTTGGCACCGCTAATCCGCACGATGATTTTTTTTTTTGATTGGTGTTTGTGACGAACGACCTCGAAACGACTGCGGTGGCATGCTTGTTGGTTGAGTGCTGCGACATGATTTCCACATTATGGAACCGGATGAAGCCGACGCGTGAAATTCATGACAGTTGGGTGCATATTCGTGCCATGGATGACGCACTTGTGCAATTGGATTTTGTTATGGGCAATTCTTACCTTGCATCTGTGGAACTGTGGAATGACAGAACAATAGGCATTCGATTGGATCACCGGTGTGTTCATTGCATCGTGCCATTCCAGTGCAAAAGAACTCAATTTCCGTTTGCAGGCAGCATCTCGGGCCTTTTATGCGCACAGCAGCGTCCTTTGCAACCAATCTGCGTCAATCCACCTGCGGCTACGATATCTTCAGGCGACAATCACTCCAATTGCTTGCTTCGCATCAGGGCATCGGACCATTTACAAGGACAATTTGCGCAAGATGGACGTTGCAATGAAGCAATTGCTTCGTAAAGTTGTTGGGCCCCCGGGGGACATGAATTGGGATCGGCCTTGGCATGAACGCCTTCACGACTGGAATGCACGGGTGCTTAACATGATGCATTGAAATTTTGGTCGCATCATTGTTTGGTGCAATATGGGAAACTTGCTGCGTATGCATCTGGACTGCCTGCTTCACGTTGGCTGATTCGTGCCCTGCGTTGGGATCCTGGGGGCCGAAGATCCTGTGGTCGCAGCCCCTTGACATGGACTGACAAGATAGATGCTTATTTTCGGTGGAAGAACTGGGTCGACTGGATGGTTTGTAGTTCTGATCAACAATTTTGGACACGGCATGAAGCGGATTTTTTCAACTCCTGCAAACTGTGAGGCTTCCTTTTCTATTTCATAGTTGCTTTTTGCAATTTCACCGCCTGTGCCCTAAATGGGCAGCCTTTGTGGCTAACAGGTTTCGACTCGACTCGACTCGACCATTCCATTGCAAAAACATGAGCAGAAAACGCCGGAGGCACATCACACTGAAGCATTGACGACTCTGCTTGGATGGGGACGATCGGCCTGCGGACTTTCAGGTGGGTCTCCAAGCATATTGTGCCACACTCAAAACAGATTGTGCCACACAGGCGCAACACAACTTTGAATCCATGGAATCAGCGTTTCCATCAATTTCAAACTTGCCTGCCCGGTGTCGACAAATCTCCATTTTTAAACTCCCGGGCTTTGGTGGCACCAGGGCATCCATGACTGGATATCGGGGTTGGCATTTCCCTACCATTTAAGGTACCTCATGTGTCCTACAGACTGCTGATCGGGAGGTGATTTGGTAGAAACAAATATGGGCATACACCCCCCAATTGGGCAAAACTTCCTCCACAACGTTGGGCAAAACGCCTTTTTCTTTGGAACCCTGTGCCGGTTGAACATGCTCGTTTGGGTCGACCAACCGCATCTTGGTCAACTCAATTGGAACAATTTTGTCGCTACAAACAACTCGGGCACTGGCACGATTTGGCGGCAGACGAGGTGGTTTGGAATTCTTACATGGAAGATTTCATTCACTTTTGTGGGAGTGACATTTAGGCAAGTGCTTCTAGGTATGTACATATGTCATTGCGAAATGCCTGTGCCCTGAATGGGCTGCCCCACAAGGGGGCGTGCAGGCCTGACTGACTGACTACACCCCCCAATTGGTACCAGGCACCCGGTGTTTCGTAGAAAACTTGTGTTTTGGAAAAATCCGGAACCACTTCGTAGGAAATTTGGAGTGTTGTTTGGGGGCTCTGCTTTTTTCAGTTCTTCAATTTGTAATGCCATGTAACACCAAAAGGCTGGGCGCGAGGTAGGTTGTAGGAAACGCAAACTTGATAAATGTAGGGATTGTAGGCGTGTATGCTTTGTAGAAACAATTTTTTTTGAGGCGATTATCCTGATCCCCCGAAGTGCCCAGGGTTTCCGGTCAAAACAACATGAACATCCTCGTGCCAATTTCCCTTACATAATGGCAGGTGTCGACATCCGGACAAATGGATTTAGGGTTGATTTTTGTAGATGGCAATTGGTGTTGACACCTGCTGTTTGTAATCCAGAAGTCATGCTGCATCTACCCAAGTTGAACCTTGCATTTTGTGGAGCTGCATCTTCGATGAACTTGCATACCTGTACTTTTGCAGCCTGCATTTTGTAGGGTCCATATTTTAAACTTAATTTGGGCATGTTCAGAACGTATGAAAATTGCAAACCCACCTTGTAGAGGGTGCATTTTGTAAGGACAAAATTTTTGGACATTTTGTGTTCCTATATGTCAGCACGTCGTGAAAGTCGTCATCGAACTGTTTGGCACTGGGGGCAGCAATGGTCTCAGATGCTGATAGTATTAATGTCAGTAACACCATATTGGAAACACATAGTGTTCTAGCCCAATCTTGCAACACGTTGCATGGGCCTTGGTTCCCCAGGCGGCCAAAATAAACTGCATCGAGATGCTAGCGTCCATGCCGTTCATTTTGGTGAGCCATCCTGGGAAGGTTTTTTTCCGGCAAATGCAAGCTGCAAAATACATGGGTTGCGCATTTTCGGTTCCAGTGTTGTGTTTTCGCAGGACCAGGAGCTGGTTGCAGCAAATTTTGGTTTGAACGGGGACTGCAATTTCTTTGGCCACTGTTACTAAAACAATCTTGTAAAATCTTGTAAGATACTTTTGTGGTGATCTCTTGTCGGCACCGTTACCCCGGCTAAGACACTGTTGGAGTGGCACTCTTTGTGAGAAACTCTTGGGAAGACATGCTTGGAGAGACACAGCACTCTTGAGGTGACACTTTTGTAGTGAAACTCTTCAAATGACAATCTCGGAACACGCTCTTGGAGTGGAAAGTCATTCTTGGCACTATAGCAAAGTGTTGCTACACATTCATCATGCAGGCCCAGCAAAAGAGTCCAGGAATCTAGGCCTAGCAATTTTGGTGTGCCTAAGGTCTGCCGATCCAGTTAACACACGCTACAAAATGAAGAGGCCACCTTACGTCACTACAAAATGCATTTCGTGCCCAACTATTGCATGAAATTTTCCCAGCCAAACATGGTAAAATACGAGTGTCAATTAGCGTCATTTAGTGCCAGTTTGCGCATGTTTGTGCAATATCTACTGGCAAGTGGTCGGAATTAGTGCCAAGTAGTGTCAAGGCGGAACACAGCACAACAAAGACGCAAAACAATACACCAACAGCAAAGCTCTCCAAAACATCAAAGTCAGATCTAAAGTGCAGCGCGGCCATGTATTTCCAGGAGATTCATTGCGGCGATGGGCTGATACCACGTTGTTTCCCCCCCAGGGGCACCCAGAAGTTCTACAAATTGATCAGGAATATGGGCTTATCTAGAAATATTGAAATTCAAGGATCCCACAATTTGGATCAGCTAGGGAATGTTTTGGATTCAGAAAGATCAATTTGTAGCAGTTCTTTGTTGTTTCAATTTCCAGGGACTCGAGTGGCAGCTGGCATATCTTAGACCTAGTGACCCCCTCCTTTTGTAGCATTTCGACCCCCAAAAAAATATCAACTAGTAGCAAACCCTGTTTTAAACATGGTTTGTGGCTACAAAACAGGGGGGCACAACCAAACCCCTACCGGCAACCCTGATGACTGGATGACATTGGTGGCTGATGTTGCACGGTGGCCGCGTTGATGCCAAATTTTGTACGTTTCTGCAAGTTTGGACGCTGATGCTGTTAGCTCGTTTTTGTTTCATTGGCGGGCGCTGTCAAAGGGTTGGTGTTGGATGTGCAAGCTTGAAACCAAAAGTCAAAATTTTCCATGCCGACATTTGTGCAGGGGTTCGACCACCATCTGTTTTGAACCCTTCGTTTTGCATTTCCATCCTCAAAGTGGGCGCGCGCAAATGGAAGCAGAGAGCCGGACGATTGAAACCGGGTTTTGGCCTTAAGGATATGCTTGGCAATGTTTAAGACACCGAAATTTGAGCACGCAGTTTTGTTATTGTCGAAGAGCATGCAATTTTTTTCCCGAAAAACCTTCGTGGAAAAATGGGTTGTTTGGTGGTAATTGCGCTGAAACAACCACCCGCAGCCGTGGCACGCTGCGTGCACCCAGGCGTCGGCAATGATTTCACCAATGTGCATTGTCGTTGTCCAGTTTGGATTTTTCTTGTTGTTGTTGTTGTTGTTGTTGTTGTTGTTGCATTTCATTCGGTTTATGTTTTGTTTGTTTCATGGCCGACCTTGGGGACAAAATGCCGGTGTCCGAGCATCTTTTGTTAAACCCTTTGTGCACCTCACGAATTCGTGTCGTAGACGGATTGGTGGTTAGTTTTTTTTCTCACCACATTTTGTCGCGGCTGCTTGGCATACAAATTTTGCGTCGTGCACTTTTGTCGCTCACGTTGCTACGAGATAAGCCGTTTGCCATTCACAAATACATCAGACATGCAGCATGTTTGCATTGTTCCGTTTTTTTGGTTGTTTCGTATTCTTGTCGGTGTTGGTTCTTTGCTTCTGGCTGTTCTGCTGGTCCTGCTGTTGGTTCCCCCGCTGGTTTCGTTGCTGGTCCTGCAGCTGGTTCTGCTGCTGTTTGCCATCCGTAGCAGCTGCAAATGATGTCAGACTAGTGACGTTGTCCCCGATCAAACAACAAGTAATAGATAGTATATCCATACACATGTACACCAATTGAGCGCGAAGGGCTTGCAAACGTTGGTTAATATTTGATGAGTTCATACAATGCCCTGGGTTTACAACAAGGCGCATCGGAGATGAATTGGCGGAGTTAGTGGAACAAATCCTTCGGTAGAAAACATGGCCGCAATGGCAGTGTTTAGACATCGTGTGAGAGTGGCGTGACGCAATTTCAATCGTCAGCGGCACGAGTAAATAAACATATCTTAGCGAAACCTTATTTCACCTTGAGTCACCTTGAGCTGGCCGACCTTAATCTCCCCATGGTCGATGGACGTGATGCCTGCCTCAGATTCTTCGAGCTTGGCAGGTGTGCCCCATGGTTTTGCCAGACGAAATTGGGGGCCACGTCGGGCACGATTCATGGAAACGCATCCACGCCTTGCCTCACGCCCGCGCTCGAGCAGCTCCGGCTTCCGTATTGTTGATAAAAATGCGATAGCAGTACTTCTCGAGGCGGAACCAAAACTATCACAACAGTTGTTGCCATTGTTTTTTTCCTGCCATGTGCCCCTACGCCATTCCACTTTTGCAGGACCCTTTCCGGCTGTCAGCGGCTGTGATAGTGACGGGGAACCCACGCTCACTGAGATGACCATTGGATTGGTTTGGTGATAAATTTCCCGCATCCGGATCCCAGCCATTTAAAACATCAGCATTCACCACTACAGGGGCTGGGACATGTTGAAATTTTCTGCCCAAAAATTGCGGAACTGCACACGCAGCATTTTCCCATTCCAGATCCGAAATGAAGTCGGCCAAGTTTTCCTTTACCCCATCATTTACGATGCTGTCGTTCGATTTCGCCGCCAACTCAAACGAGACGTAACCAACAGATACCAATTTCGAGTTTTGACGCACCATCGCCTTGAAGCACTCTTAATTTGGAGACGTCCGGAGCACGCCTGCCTGCCACTCGATTTTGTTCCTCAATTTGCTGTGTGTTTTTTTTCAATCAGTGCCTTTCAATAACGGACTTGTTTTCAGCAGCGCAAAAGTCTTGCATTTTGAAGGTTTGGCAAACTTGTTGTTCGCATTGGAGTGTTGCTAAAGCCGCCCGGAGCCCGCCTGCCTGCCACTCGATTTTGTTCCTCAATTTGCTGTGTGTTTTTTTTCAATCAGTGCCTTTCAATAACGGACTTGTTTTCAGCAGCGCAAAAGTCTTGCATTTTGAAGGTTTGGCAAACTTGTTGTTCGCATTGGAGTGTTGCTAAGCCAAGCATTCGGGTGGTTGGTCACCGTGGCCTTAAATCCATGCAGGTTTACTCAACGGAACGATCTGGGGCCATCATTTTCACCATTTCGTCGTCATCATTACCATTGTCGTCCTCGTGATGGCTGTCATCGCCAGCTCCGTTACTGCCCTCATGGCGGTCACCATGGCCCTTGGTCATTGGTGTCAGCTTCGTTTATTATGTTATTATGGTCATCATTTTTGTCATCACCATCATCATCATCATCATCATCATCATCATCATCATCATCAACATCCCCATCGCCATCATCGCCATCATCGCCATCATCGCCATCATCGCCATCATCGCCATCATCGCCATCACCGCCATCACCGCCATCATCGCCATCATCGCCATCATCGCCATCATCGTCATCATCGCAATCATCATCATCATCATCGTCGTCGTCGTCGTCGTCGTCGTCGTCGTCATCATCACCATCATCATCATCATCATCAGCGTTCGTCCCCTCCTCATCATCAGCGGTCGTCCCCTCCTCATCACATTCTCCACATCCTCATCACATTCTCAAATTGTTGTTTTTCCGGCCATTCGCATTTATTTCGCTGATGGCAATGCTGTGTCAATTCATGGGCATCCAAATGCCCCATGCGATCAAAATTGTCCTATTACGCTGAAATTGTGACAACATGTGGTATGATGCGCGTGTTGCTTGCATGTGTGCAATCCTGTTTGCTGTGTCATTGGTTGCGGGACTCTTGCAGTGGCCTTTGATTTGGCTTGACACTAGTTCCAAAGTTGTGAATTACGAAGTACATAATCTCCCACTTCGCCACGCGTCCAACAGATACGAGCATTCATTTTTCATTGTAGGCATCACAAATTATTAGATCACCATGCGTCCGAAACAACATGTCGCATGTGGACAAAACAACAAACAACACGTCGTGTGGCAGTCGTGCTCGGTTTGTTGAATCAACGGCGTCCATGGATGGAGACGAGGTCCGTGCACAGAATGTCAGATTTCCAGTTTCTTCGGATTTGGACACCTTTTACCTTTTGGTTCTCCTCTGTGTTTTTTACACGATTTTACCGACTAGACAATTTGAATCAATTTGATTTGGTTGCATGATGTAACCAGGCAACCCTTCTGGAACCTAGCATCCATCATTCGCATTCGTCAGGTTAGGTGAGTCGGACATCGGTGACGACGACAGGTGGGCTGAGGAGCTTTGCCTTGGCAACGCGATCTGAGAATACTTTGCTGAGGTTTCTGGATATCTGTTGAGATGCTTTGGTTCGTCGTTTCTGCCGGTGCAGGATTCCGATTTTGGCGTGTCAGATCGCCAATTGGAGGACCTGTTAGCAGTGCACTGAGTCAGGCATTGGTGCCGCCCAACAGCTTGCAGGAGGTAGCGCTCGCTTGGCAAAAACGTGGTGAGCAGGTTGGTCATGGTGGGCTGAGTCGGGCCGATGTTTCCACGCCTTGGTGCATCTAATTATTTGCAAAATTTACGGATTTGTCAAAATCATCTGACAGGGTCAGCTCTTAGGCGTAGATGGTCATGTATTGGATTTGTGATGCTCGAGAAACACAGCAAACAGATCAGGGAAATATTGGCATGTGCAGTGCATTAGTTGTCAATCCCGATGGCACACTCAAAAATTGCCAGGAAGGAGATCGTGGCACTGCAGGACGCCGCAGTTGTTGAAGTTGCAGTTTTCACTTTTGTCAAAAGATGGTGTGATTTGCCGCATGCCGCAGCCATCCGCAGCCATCGAAGGCACAACCTCATGGAAATCGATCCTTGTCCTGATCTCGGTCTCTGACCCTGTGAATTGCTTTCCTAAAAATGCAAAAAGAAGAAATGACCGAGGCTCAGCTGAGTCTTCGATCGTCAATTTTCTCATGCCCTGACTTCAGCTGGATGCAGTGAGGGATCTTCGCTCTGAACGCCGGTTTGCAAGCAGAAATCGCATATGTTCTCGGTGCCAAGGTTCAACATTTTGTGCGCCGGTGGTTGTGTCTCCGGATGAGAGCACCGTGGCAGCAAAATATGCCCGCAAGAGTTGCACGTGTGCAGGAAGTGTCCCTACGAAGTGATGAGTTTTGGCTTTGAAAAGGTTGGGTTGTTTCATCTGTGGATGTTTCATTGTGGTTTAGGTGCCAGCGTTGCAACTCGAACTTCAAGCAGGTTGGGAAAAAAATTGGCCACAAGACGGCCAAATCTGTGACGAGTCTGACCACTTCAACTCAACCAGCGGAATTTACTTTTTGCATCCAAGTCCTTGCTGTTGTGAATTTTGGAGGGTGAATCAACGAGACTTTTCTGAGAAAGGAAACTGTGGGAGACATGTGCCACGCCGTTGAGGCACAAAGAGGTCAAAGAGGTCGAGATTGAAAAATTGCCTTGCGATTCGGGGTTCTTGAGGCTCCCAATGGCCTTGTGATTCAACATTTGAACCATCTGTGTTGAAAAGACGGTAGCCGCATAGAGTCCCTTACCCAGGCCAGGCGAAAAGATGGTGCAAAGTATGGAGGACGAGGTTCAACCCCAGCCGAAGAACAATGACGAGTTGGATGTGTAAACACACAAGCGAAGATGCCACAATATCTCGCTTATATTTGAGAGATCCTGCCATATGTGAGTGGGATTGAGATCAACATGGATCAACCACATCAAGAGACAGAATGGAAACTTGTTTTTGGTTCCTGGACCTGGCTCCATCTGTGAAGGACAACTATTTCAAGATGGTCTCGTGCTAAACTGAGATCCCTTTCCGGTGTGTAAGGGTTGGGTGCAACATCAGGGCTTGATTGGAACAGTCATTGCAGATGGAGGCCCGGATGGTGTAACTAGACCACATCACCAGTAGACTGCCAGTACAGTGGTGCACAAGTGCACAAGTGTACAAGTACCGTGCATGTATACACCTACACACATTGACATTCACACACACACACACATTGCAAGGTATTTTTGGCAACCCACTTGGGTGGTCAGACTTGCAATTCCAAGGAGGCCGCATATTGCCGAGTATTTTCAGCTAGAGGCATGCTGGCCGAGTGCTGTGACTGGATTGGTTGATATTGGTTGATATTGGTTGATATTGGTTGATATTGGTTGATGTTGGTTGGGGGTGGCTTTGTTTTGTTTTGGTTGGATTTAAAATCGCAACAAGAATCATGTCATAAATTGATTAATGAGTCTCTATTGAACAATAAGTATAAAAATAATCGTGATGGCAATAGTGATAATAATATACATCATCACCACCACCATCCATAGAAGAACTTTTTAATACCCATCTATATCATCCTAGGTTGGTCTCCCTTTTTTGAATCCAGGTTTGGGGACTCCGCCTTGCCTGCTAATCTTGCCCCAAGAAGACCTGGGACAGGGCCTTCGGGCAGCGACGGAGAAAAAGAGAGAGAGGGAGGATGACCCCCCGTCATTGGAAGTCACAAAGAGAGTTCCCTTGGAGTCATTGCACGAGTCATCTCCCTCTCTCCCTCTCTCCCTCTCTCCCTGTCTCTCTCTCTCTCTCTCTCTTTCCTCATCTCTGTGTCAGGACGCGGATGTGGAGTGCGTGGATCTCACAGACTTCACCGACATCGATGATGAAAAGTCGTTGGGCGGCACTTACGTTCACAAGGAGCGTAATGGCAATGGCCAACTGATGACCATTACGACTGATATTTGATGATCATTGCTGGTGGCTAGTTGCATTTAATAAATGTTACTAAGCTAGTCATAGTGAGGTCATCATGATTCATGGATATTAATGGTGGTTGATGCTTGTGTATGATGGGCACGCAGTTGGTGGAAACCAATGGTTGATGACCAATAATGACAATGGTCGGGGGGTATCAAGTGCTGGTACTTGTTTCGGGGGTGCCAGCATTGTTGGTTCATCACTCTCCTCAACCTTCTTAATCCTCATGACGTTGCAGTTCTTGTCGGCCTGGGAAATGATGTTGCTGCAAAAGCGCTTTGCTGAAGCAATGCCAGTGATAGCTACAAGTTGATTTGGCTCAGAGTGCTGACATGTTCTGACAAATTTGCGCGGCTTAGGTTGAAACACTCCAAAGCCAGGGACGTCAGGGACCCAATTTTTGAGACATTCAGCACCTGCTTGAGATGAGATTCATTTCCTGGGTTCCCCAAAGCACCGGACCTTGCATTTTTATGTTTTTTTGTGCTTCGACTTAGGCATTGAGATACGTTGAGCATGTGATGTTGAAGTCGCACTTTGTTGTTTACTGAGGTCAAGGCGTCTTCGAAGGACCTCAGGGTTCTAACATTCTAATAGAAAAACGAGGAGGTAGGATATGGTAGGAACTATGGTGGGATTACATAGGATTACGTACGCATGTTTGGGATACAGGTGAGGGAGAAATTCGTTAGAAGGCTCTCCTTTGAGGTCGACAGCACAGTGCGCTCACTGTTTGACACTTGTAATTCACATTTGCAGGGGAAAAGTGTTCAGGACCACCCACGGTTGGCCGGGTGAGACTTTTGCAGCAGCCAGGTAGTTGAACAGGATCGATGTTCTCCGACACTTTTTCATTTCTGATTTTTGTTGCAACCAGTGTTGTTGACAAGTTCGAGTTCCGGCCTGATTTGCTGCAGGGTGCACAATCGGGGGAAGACCCGCCTGATTGTGTGTAGGGCTCCTGGTAGGAGTGAACAAAATGACAGTTCCAAAAGATGCTCCAAATGCACTCTATCCGTTCATTTTGTAAGACTTCACTCCTCTTTGGAAATGCTTCGAGGCCAAAGGAAGCCTACAGGGCATTAAATGTCGAGCCAATGAATTTGTGGACTTGGCTGTCCCCCTTCACCACGGTCAAGATGATTAAGCCGCAAAGGCAGTGCTAGAAATGAAAGCACCATTTTAGAAAGGCCATGGGTGGGGGTGCCATGGCAAAGTCATGTTGCATCAGTGTCACACCCAGCATTGGGCACCGTGTACGCGGCATGGTGCGGCCAAAATACATGGAAGGAAGGCTCACTCCCTGAGGAAAGCAATCACTGCAACAGCTAGGGATCCCTGTCAAAATGTGGATCCCACGCAACCGTGCGCAACCAATCCCTAGATCTCTTTTACAGATGCTCCAGGTGCTGCAGTTTTTGGTTCAGTGGAGGGAAACTTGAGGGGCATTTAGTGGCATTTCTGCAGGCATTGATAGATGGACTTTGCATCATCCTTCATGGCAGCTACCCAAACGGCAATGGATGTTCCAGGAGAGCATTCAAAGCAGCAAATGAGCATTCTGTTTCCAGCCTGGCATGCATTGAATCCATCGGCATGGGCTGCACTCCAGGCCCTTCTGAAATTCCACATGCGAGTCTACGTAGCATACCATCTCGAAGAATCTCCAAAAATCTCAAGGAATCTGAATATTTTGATGTATGTATCTCCTTCATTTTGGTGATCCAACTGACTGTCCAGGCAAGTCCCCAGAGGCATGGGGGGTTGGCGGGAAGGAGACTCAGAGCCCATGCCTTGCGGGAGAATGCCAGGCACCCGATGAGGAGCCACAAGGACAAGGAGATTTGGGGCTACAAATTGTGTTGTGCCAGGGAAAATTTGAAACAAATGAAGTGAAGAGCCGAGCTCGATGAAATCAGCTTTGCTAAGCTCTTAGCTCTCCGGGAAGCTCTGCAGGAGGGAAGGTGCAGAAATTTATACAGCGCTTGGTGCTACCTGCTCAAGGGCACATTAGCTGGATGCTCAGCCATAGGACTCACGACACTCATAGCCCTCACTACCTGCGATTCATGGGCAAACGCGTGAGTTTGATCGCCTATTGCATCGTAGATGGGTAAATTTTGCGATGTTTTGTAGCATGTTGTGCATATACAAATTCTCAATCTTGAAAAAACACTCTACCTATGTTGGACCTAGGTTTTACACAAGTTTATCTATTTTTTTTAATTTCTAAATTCTTTACTTGTTTTTTCCTATTTGCTAACAAGCGATTTACTTTTTTGGAATGGTCCAATTTGATATGTTCCAGGATGGCATTGTGGTAGCAGTATCACTTGGACACTCTCGATTGTCTTCCTGTCTGCTAGGGATAAGCAACACAGGCGGGCCGCCAGTCCAGTGTGCGAATGCGGGGGTTGCAGTTGGGCAAAAGGTGTAGGGGGTAGCATTTGCTATCTTCAGCTATGTTTAGCTATCTTTAGCTATCTTGAGCTAGCTTGAGCTATCTTCAGCTATCTTTAGCTATCTTCAGCTATCTTGTGCTATCTTCAGCTATCTTCAGCTTGCAGTTGACGATGAAGAAGACGAAGAAGACCAGGCAGCTGTCCCATGGCCATTTGGATGCCCATCGAGTAGGACCTTTCCAAGTTCCTGATTGCCGAAGACTTGCTTTGCTTTGTTTTTTGAGTGGTTTGTTTTCGTCAGGGCAAACCCCGAACTGGACTTTGTCGGTGCCTCAGTGATTTGATCCGCCTGTTCTGAGTTGGCGCAGCTCGAGGCAGTTACATCCTCCATAAATGCACTGTGCAGGACAGATCTGAGCCCAGCTTTAAGCTGAACAGCGTTGTGGGTAGCACTTTGATAGCGTCCCAGCACACTAGCATCACATTGCAATCACAACATGGAACATCTTTAGCAACATTTGCTTTGACCACTGAAGATAAGGGGTTCATTCAACTTGCAACTTGTGGTGTGTTGGCTCCTGATGATGGTACTTTGTTGTAAGTGCGCGGGGTCTGGCAAGCGACCAATTTTTCTATCCATGCACCGCGTTCTTCATGAGGCAACCATCAGCATTGTGGAAAGTCATCAATTCTGTGTTTGTCTCTCTCTCTCTCTCTCGCTCCTATTCTCTATCATTCCCTATTCTTATGCTCTCTATCTCTCTCTCTCTCTCTCTCTCTCCGCTTTAGTGCAAATTTGCAGCTTTTGGACACAAGTTTGGACGCTCCAAGGGGTGTTGCAACCCAACGGCAACTTGTTGAGAGGAGACGAAGTGCAACTTGAAGGCCACGGATGGCCTCCAGGCGGAACTGGGGAACAGTGAGGGAACAGTGACATTTGGTGCTCTTGCAAAGTCTTAAAGGTGATCTTTCATGGCGTTTTGGTTTTCCCGCCGGACGATGACATCAAGAGGTGGGAGATGGTGGGAGATGGATGTCCGGAGCTGCTCACTGTGACACTGTGACCACGTGTGCAGATCGACGGAGATCAATGAGGAGGATGAGGATCAGGATGAACCTCGCGAAAGACCGAGCACAAGGATTTCAAGGAATTCGCTTAGATCGCAAAAGTCCACAGAGAGTCACATCAGTATTTTGAGCGGCGAGGCCAGGGGGTGGCCAGATTTCAGAGGTTCAAGCATCGATGTCCTATTCAAAATTGGGCAATATTGGATATTTTCGGGAAGTAAGTTGGCTACAAGGTTGACTCACAGAGAGTGTCAAGCTGTTGTTTCAGGCCCACAGAGAGAGAGAGAGAGAGAGAGAGTGCTGAAGCAACGGGTTACGCTCCATAGTGTTATGAGCAAGGATGTCATTTCGACAGCTGATTACAAATGATTCTAACGATTTGTTTGAAAAGCAGCTCTGAACCCCTCAGATATTACCTACCGGGGGCTGTCTAAGTCGTTGCCGCTTACAATTTTTCATTCCATCTACGGTAGTTGGGGGAACCCATCCAGGAGAGGTCTGGTTTGGAAACCTGGAAAACCATACTTTTGACCTAGCACGTTCCATGTAGAAGTCTAGTTTTAAGAATCATTTGGTCACATTTGGAGGTCTCAGCGTTGAAGCGTTTCCATTGGGATTAACACTTTTGGTTCTGACTTTTTTGCCTCAACCATAACCGATACGTTCCGTGGTGCTTGACGTTTCGGGTTGCTGGTTTGGTCTTCGACGTCCACCTGTATGCAGCAAGAGTCAGCCTATGTCAACCTCATCGGTTGCGATTCAACAGGTGAAATGGACAGTTTGCATGCACAAGCACCATTGCAAGTCTAAGGAAGACATTTGCAATCATTTACATGTGGCGGTGATATAGGCCTGATCCGTCCTGCATACCTGCATGAAGTTTCAAAAACACTGACAAATTGTGCGGATTTCTTCCTGCTTCACCCGATCCTAGACGACACCCGCAATTCGAACAGCCAGGCTAAACCAGAAACTTACCCCAAATTCATCATATTTCATTTTCATGTCACGCCATGCCACAACGAATTGCAGTGGTTTGGGCATACTTTTCAAGGCTTTTGGACGCTTTGAGACTCCAACCATACCTCACCATGATTCTCGGGTGTAAAGAAGTTAAGGCCGGCGTAATCTTCCAGGTCGGTCAGGTGGGTACAATTTCAACGCTACCAAAGAGCAAGCATCGCCTCGACATTCGACACGAGAAGAATCACGTGCAATCAATGTGCGTGCGTGTGTTTGTGTGTGTTTGTATGTGTGTGTTTATTTGTGCTCAGATCTCTCCCTCCCTCTCTCTTGCTCTGGTTTTCTCTGGCTAAACTGACAGCTCCCGAGGATCACCAAAGCACTTGCCAAATTACACTTGTATGATCATTGTTGAAGTTCTGCTTAGTTTGTTGATTATCGTAGTGGCAATGCTCATCAGTAGAGCTCATCCTCGAGATGTTCGATGAACTGCCCGGGGGGCCCAAATCAACCAGGTCATGCCCAGCACTATGGACAAGAATGGCGATGGCATTGATGACCTGGTCATGGCGAAGATCAAGCAGTTGGAAGAAGATCCCAACAAGTGCCCAGAGCCATCTCGAATCCCAAAGATTCCAACCAAATCCCAGAAGAGAATGAAATAAATCATGTTTGAAATTATTCCCAGCCGGGTGTGAATTTGATGGCCTGTTCTTTGGAACAAATGGGCCTGGAGATGCCAAGAGTGAAGTCATGCAAAGGTGGGTTACCTGAGGAGGCCTTGAGCTGGTCATGGAAACCACAACTTGGACATTGGAGTTGCCATCCACGGAGGTACGTCCTTCGTGTGGACATCATTTCCGCCAGCACCTTGCGGTGGAACTTCCTCTCCGCACCTCTCTCCCATTCTCTCCCAGCACTTGAGTCATTCTTTCATGAATTTCCCTTTGATTTAATTTGATTTGTTTGAAGATGAAGTTTTGAATTCATTTTGTTCGACTTTGCAGATGAAATTGCTAGAGGCAATCAAAGTGTTCAATAATTGAAATTGGAACGATTGCAGATGTTCCTCGAAGCAAAAGCTGAAGCTTCTCGGTGAGGTCCTACTCTACAGCGGCAGTCAAGAGGAACAGCTGCATCGTTTCAGTGGTGCTTTTGGCGCTTTCTTCTTCCCACTGAAACACACCGCTTGCATCCGCTTGCCACTTGCTGAATCAGTGAATGCTCGATCTTGGTGTTTCTAGGATGCCCTGCCGACCGAAACGTCAAAGAAGATCCAGAGCGCCCTGGTGGTTTCAAAACAGACTGATGCAGTGTTTGTTGGTCCTTCGATGTCCATTGTGCACGACATGGGCCGTTCTGTTTTCAGAATCACTGCGCGCAAATCGTTAAATATTGTATGGTTCCAGAAGCCTCTGCGAAGCATACCAAAAAAACCGACAAAACATTAAATGGTTTTTGAAATTGTTTCAATTGTTTTTGAAATTGTTTCAACTGTTTGGAACATTGTTCTAAATGTTTTGACACGTGTTTTATTTGCTTCAAAATTGTTGAATAATGTTTTATAACATGGTTGAACTTGTATTTTCAAATGTTTTTCATAATATTGTGTAACTTGTTTTCTAAAAACAATATGTTTTCATAAAATTGTTTAAGTTGTTGTTTTCAAACCTTGTTTTTTAATAAATATGTTTGAATTATGGTGGAGCTTGTTTTTAAAAAACAATGTAAACAATGGTTAAACAACTTTATGGAAAAATCATTGTTTTTCAAGACAATATAAACAAGCTTATGTATAGTTTTCAACTATTTTCAATACAATTGAAACAATTTCAAATACAACTAAAACAATTTAATCAACAAGTTCTGAAGCAATTTTCAAAACAATTGAACCAATTTTCAGAACAATTCAAACAATGTTCGAGCCTCCCCGGGGTGTCCGGAAGTGCAGAGCTTCTGGAACCATTCAAGTTAAAAAGTTTTTGCCGCAAAGGGACAGAGAAACCAAAGAGAATCCCGAAGGATGTTGGAATATGTAGATGGCGTTCTTTTAGGCTGATTTGTTCAAACTTTGCACTCACCAAGAAAGACAGAGAGAGAGAGAGAGAGAGAGACAGAGAGAGACTTACAGTATATTGAATGTACATATACAGATAGAGTGCGGGTGCACCATTTGCTTGAAACATGACAGATGGTGATGGATGAGCGACAAGCAACAAGACAAGGACGCTCGTGAGCGGTTGGAAGCTAGCTTTCTCTGATGTTTATCGGCCGTAAGTCGTCCTACAGTGCCCGTGCAAATGCCGTTAGATTGTGAGAAAAAAACATTCTAGGGTCCAAAAAGTGGACTCCAAAATGTGGCCTACAATCGGCTTTGTGTGTAATTGTCGGCATGCACTCATCTGTCATGCTTCAGCTTCAGGCAAAAAATGCGCGCACGCACTGTGTATGTATATATATTTTTATATATTCACACATGTTCATTTATATGCATACATATAGAAATATCTTTACATATCTGCACACACATATATGTATGTATGTATGTGTGTGTGTCTCGTAAAGTTCACTTGTTTATGTTTCGCACATTTTTGCACGTTTCTTCAGTTTCATGCGCCGAGGCGAGAGAAACGAGGTACCAACAACCTGGACGCTGCATATGGGGAAGGTGCCATGTCGAGCCGCCTCACTTTTCGCCGAACATCCCTGAAGTGGAAGCAAGACTTGTTGATCTCAGAATTGTGTCTTTCAATTACTTTTTGAGTCGCACCTCGAGGTGTCTACCTTCAAACCAGCCTTGCTTCGAATGGGATCGTGGAAAAACTCAAAATCAACTCTGAAAAGCAGCATGAGTGAAGGGAAAGAGAAGAAAGTCCGCGAGACGTTGAAGGCACGTTACGGTCAAAACTGTACACTGCATGCATGGGAATGGGAAGGAGTGGGGAGAGCGAGGCACTTTCTACCCGCAGAAGGGCTAAGCATGACCAAGAGATGCGAGAAGCATCGTTGATAGACTGTCCTCCACGCGTCGTGGTGGCCCCTGACTGACCATCACCCAAGCGAACGGTTTTGGATATACATAATCTGTCATTCTGGAGTAGGGCAGCCAAAAAGCACACAGACACAAACACACACGCACACTTGAAAGACCGATGTGTCGGCATGATGCCAGAACCGTAAATTCGACGCCCTAGGATGGTCTTATTTTCAGCATTGGCAGCAAAGGCATGAAGCCATGATCCGCTGATGTTGAAGATGATGGATGATGGTAATTGATAAGGATCGACATGGGTGGTTTCTGGCTTGGCCACCTTGCCATTTGAAGACAAGCAGGTTCAGGAATATGCGTCCACAGTCCCTGAACACTGTAGCTTTGTTAGCACGGCTGGGCGAACGGTCGCCGTGCCCCATGCTGAAGGACTAGCTCAACTGAAACTCATGAAAACCCCTTTGCAACAGGTGTGGCCCTCTCCCTCCCTCTCTCCCCCGCACACCCACACATACACGCTGGCGCACGCACACGCGCTTGCGCGCATGCACGCATCACGGGAGCACATGTTTGGAGGCTCTTTCAGGCGGCTGCGTAATCATTTCACCATCCATGAGGGGTCTTGTGTTCTGCAGTTGGTGGTTGTAGGTGAAGTGCCTTCGCATAGTTGGAGCCTTATTGCACATCCATGGTACAGTGTCTTACTGGCTACGGAAGTAGCCTGTGTTTCTGTCATGTCGTGCGATCTTGGTTGGTCAATGTTGGTCAACCATTTCTTCATTCCAAAAAAGAGCTGCACTGAAAGAAGTTGTTCGGCCTGATAACTCTTTGCATGAGGAAGTAGACCAGCTGGGACCTGAACAGTCGGTGGAGTGGATGACTGGAGCTGTCTTGATGGCCATTGCAAAGGATCAAGCAAGGATAAAGAGGAAGGTAAAGGTAAAGGTGAACATGAAAATTACCCGAGATGCCCACGGACCCCCACAGATCCCCACAGATCCACAGGGTGGTGGATGCTATGTGTAGCTCCTGGTTGCCCATCAAAGATGTCTTGGAGGTGGGACCCTTAACCCAGCAACAGTGTCATGCTATGCTGCTCAGTAAATGCAGGATACAGCACTGCTTTTGATGCTGATTTTGACACACTTGACACTGTGCAATCTTCCGAGCGTGAAATTCAATGCATTCAATCAGCTCACTTCGTCAACCGCAAATCGAGAATCTGTACCTTGCTGAATCCATAGTTCACTGCATCACAGAGTCGAGCGTTCGCGTTATCTCCGAGTGTTAGCTTCATGGTGTTTTTGTTTTTTCTTCATTTTTCTCAATTTTGCTAATGTTTTCTTCACTGTGCGAATGAAATTTGAGTTTAGCACTGTGTGCAGTGCCTGGATGCGGTAAAGGGATGCTGGCTTGCGTGCACGGACTGTAATGCCGGGTGCTGCTGGAGCAACCTCGAAGATCTGTAAGAGGGCTTCAAGAGTTTCAGGATACTTTAGCTGCATCGCGTTTCTTTTCTGATTTGCGAGTGTTTGATTGAATTTGCATAACTTCAAGACACTTCAGGCTTGGGTTCTCACTTCGAAGATGTTTTGCAACTTAGTGTAGTAAACTGCGTCGCCACTGCAGCACCATGTATGACTTTCGGTTTTGCTTGTTTCTTTGTCCATGGTGTGACGGTGCCCTCAGTGTCTAATCGAGTGGTTGCGTTGCAGCAGTGCTCGTAGTGCTTTTGGCCTCTGTTGCAGATCACCTGGTAGTCGCTGCCCATCACTGCATAGAGTGTGACTCTGCTTAAGTGCTTGCTTCACATTCACTCAACCTTGTATTCACTTGACCCCACATTTCTGCGATTTTAGTCCGAGTCAACTTCACATTTACCGAACTTCACGCAGCGTCAATGTCACGCTTCATGTCATTTTCCAAAAAATCACCTCACTTTAACTCACCTTAACTTCACCCTCCCCCCTGCCTTCTCACTCTTGCAGACTTGACCCATGTGACGTTGCAAATCTTTGTGTGTTGCGGATGTGATTTGACATGGGCCTCAAGTCTTCACCTTGGCGGGCAGCCCTGAATGTAATCGTGGACAACTTTTGCTTCTGCAGGTGAGCCCTGCGATGTCTGTACATTTCTATTGCAAATGGAAGCGGTCGGTTTTCCCATAGCTCGTGACCATCAAACATGGCAAGGGCCTATCTGCCATTATACCACCCAGTATCTGATTGAAGCTGAAGCCTTCAGCCCAAGGGCATACAGAGCGACCTTTGTAAAGAAGTGCTTGGAGCTCAGTTGGTGGACCGAGTTGTGCCATGGGATGCCCCATGGGATGCGTTGTCAAACACAAAGTCTGGAGCACTCTCCATGGCAGTGTTGCGAGCGTGTATCAAGTAAGCCGATCCAAATGCTCAGCTGGCTCTCAGGTCAAATTCGGGTATACTGAAACCACCATCTCTCAGAAAAGGTGGAAAAGACAAAGATGGAAAAGTGGACAAAGTGGACGATACAGTGGTGACATGACAGCTTCCCTGGCTGCTTTGCATGCTGATTAATTCGCACCACGCCAGAATGCCGCAAGTGCATCGGTGGTGCCCCCGGGTCATGATTTCTCATAGCTCCGAGGCAGACGCAGCCACAGACATCTGCAGATACACGTAAACGGGTTGATGCAGGCATACATGGCATACATGGCATACATGTATGGTCCGCTGGATGGATAGATCAGATGATGTAAGGTAGACAAGAGTTGATGCTGGGCTGTGCATAGGTAATTAGGTATAGATAAGGTAGGTAGGCAGATGGATAGACAGGATGGATGGATAGATAAAATGATGGATAGATAGGTAGGGAATCAGATAGACAGATAGATGGACAACTAGATAGATAGCTCAATATGTCTGCACACAGGTGGATAGACAGACATGTAGACGAGACAGATACAGATTTTGCTAAATTCCAGGTATGTCGGCAAATCATTGATTTCTATAACGCAGGAGCTAGAAAGTTTTTCGAAATGCCTTCAGATTCGGATAGTTCGGCTGCGTTCTGCTTTAGACCGTCACATCAGGCCGCCGTGAATAGTCGAATGCGGGCCATCCAAAGGACGGCCCCAATCACTGCAGCAGATGGCACGGTAAAAGATGCAAGATGATGTCGCCCAGGCTAATCCCCCGTAGCCATAGCCTTTTTCAAGTAAGGTGGGTTGGAGTGTTCAAGGAAGATCTGCTGTTCGAATGAGTTTATCCATCAAAAGCACCTGGAAGTGCCCAAGAATCCGAATGTTCTCCGCCTCCTGTTGATCCTTCGGCAAGCCATGGCGAAGGCACGGTTGCTGTGGGCTGGGAAGTTGGGTGCTGCTGTGTGGGACTCCAGGTGGATCCATTCAGCAGGCCGCCTGGAACTTAAAGAATCGAAGTCAAACCAGCAGAACATGCAGAACGGCTTGGTGGCAGATCCATGTTCTTGGGATAGGTCGTTCGACCTAAGAAGCGACAGCAACAGCAATGATTTCTCGTAAGATCCTACCGGACATTCCGATGTTTGGCTCTGCCGGGGATAGGCTGCAGGTTGCAAAATCGCAACCTGTGCCCGTAACATGTTCGAAAAGATCGCTGTGCTGGTCGGATGCCCATGTTCCTCAGACGGCTCTACCACGGTCAGTGTGACCCAGGAGTCTTGTGATGTCATGTGGAGCCCCCGGCTTTGGATTCTCAGAGTTTCCACGAGCTTCAAACTGGTCTACTCTGTTCCTAGCTGTTGCAGCACCGTAAGCCAACCATTTTTGGAGTGGGATGACAAGCAAAACAATCATCCGATTGCATCGCAGGAGGATCTTGTCGAAGCCTCATGTGATCTTGATCTTTTGGCTGTCCGCCCTGCGATTGATGCGGAGAAGGTGCCTGATCCAAAACTGTCTGAAAGAAGAGAAAGAAGAAGGAGAAGAGGAAGAAGGGTAAAGATATGTAGATAGAATGTAGATGGACATATCTTGACACGCCTAGAATCGATCACTACCTGTTCACTGTCCATCACTGTTCTTTTCTAAGTGCCCAGGACAGGGATGAGGCCCCCAAGCCGAAGGAAGCTGCTCCCAATTTTTCAGGGCAGTGGGTCCTGCTGAAAATCGAAGGCCTGAGCTCAAGTTGGCTTTGCGAAGGGACCATTTGGAGATGGAGGTTTGAGGTTTGCGGGTTGCACATGGTTGCACATGGTTGCACTCCCAAAGGTTGTGATTTGGGACACGTGGGGAAAGCAGCTGAACTGAGCCATTCTGCCTTTTCTGGAGTGCTGATGCCAGGCGATTTCGATGCATTCATGAAGGCAATGGGTGTTGGCTTCGTGTCTCGTTCGCTGGCAAAATCTATGGGCTACGGCGTCAAGAAAGTGCACCAAAAAGTTGAGCATGAGGGCAACACATTGAAGGTTACAACGACAAATCCAAAAGGCACCAAAACGCAGAGCTTGCTCATCAATGGTGAGGAGCAGGACAGGTGGGGCAGGAATCCAAGACCAAGGTTCCATGTCCATTCCGTGAGCCTTCCATTTGACTCTTTGGGCTGAGAGACCGAGAGAGAGAGAGAGAGAGAAAGAAACAGAGAGAGAGAGAGATGAGAAGAGAAGAGAAGAGAGACGTTTTATCATGTTTCGTCGCATTTTCAGCTTTCAGCTTCCCTGCCAGGACGGTTGGGATCCTATAGATGATAAGCCCGTGAAGATACGTGCTACGTGGGATGGGCAAACCGTAACGATGGACGCGAGGCCCAACTGGACATTTTGTCCTCATTATGTCCTCTGGGTTGTGATGAGATGTGATGAGATGCGATGAGATGTGATGAGATGTGATGAGATGTGATGAGATTGAAACACTGCCCGTGTTGTTGTGCTGTTCCAGGTCGGAAAAGCCTCCCAAAGAGCTGGCCATCCGGCGGTATTTTCGGGATGAGGCCAGGGGAGTCGCGGGACCTCGCCATGCATGGCCATGCATCACCATGCATCACCATGCATCGCCATGCCACCCAGGACACCATCCAAGAACTCATTGCTCCAAACGGAGCGGTGGTCCGCAGAGTCTTCTCAAGAGCGGCCCAGTGAACAGCCACAGTTTCAACATTTTTAATCGCTTTTTAAAGCCTGGTCACTGAATTAGATATGAATCAACTATACATCAGCTATATATCAACTGTAGCAACTGCAATTATCTAACTATGTGCAATAGTTGTATCTAGTTGTTGACGTTGGCCAAAGAATTCGTGAAAATACTTATTCTTCATCGGCTCATCAGCCTGTTGGCTTACCTACAAGCTGCATTTCTCCAGCTGTAGTGCCTGGCTTGGAAAGCTGAAAGAGTAGTACCACCTGCCGTGTCATCTGAAGGATGGACACCGGTAGGGTAGTGCAAAACTGTAAAAATGTCCGGTTAGCAAAGCTGCATACATGCAGGCGTTTGCTGCTTGCATGTCACATCCACGAGCTTTATGTCTCATCCAATAGGTCTGAAGGAGCAGATCAAACTGTTTTGGTGACAGACAGCCACACATCACGCAGTTCTGGCATGTGGGGTGCCCATGCAACACATCTCGCTTCTCAAAGCGATGTTGCGAGAAAAAAGATGAAACTGATCGCGTCGCTGCAATTCAGGGAACTTAGGTGGTTTGAAGGACGGCCGATTCACATGTTGGCAACGATTGTTGATGCATGGACATTTCCGGGAAATGAAGCAAGGATTTCGAATTTGTTTCTAACGCGAGAAAATATAGAAAATAGATGTGTGGGAATATCTCCCTTCGAGGAAGACATGTGCGTCGCATCGACACCATGAGCAACTCTCTGAGGTCGATGTTTCCGGATGTAATCCCTGCGAGCTTGGCTACGCCCGCTGATCACAGTGGCAAGTCTTGTGGACAGAAATGCGCTTCTGCTTCTGTGGGTGTGTAAATGTCTGTATCTGTTTGTGTCAGATGGCAGGCGTTGGAATGGCAGGGGCAATTAGAAGCCATGAAGGTTCGCACCCCAGCGCTGAGCACTCTGATGATCTCTGATCTTTGGGCAGCGGCCGAGGCTGCTCGTCGCGCTGATGAGTTGGCACGAAAAGAGAAGGAGGTGCGTTTCGAAGTTTCGAAGTTTCACTGGCGACGAGAAGTGATGACTCATGTGCCGCTGCAATCAAGGCGGAGCAAGAGGCACTGGTGTGGCTCTGAGAATCTGAAGCTTTGTGGCGCAGGTGAAGTCACAAAATCTGAGGTGAAATCCTGGCAACTGGAGGTGCAACAGATGAAGGCCGAACGATGGGTAGCAACTGCCAGATCCAGACCTGAAGGGAATTTATCTATATGGAGACGCTTAAGGAGACGCTTAAGGAGATGCCGAAGTGTCAATGAAAAAGAATGAAAGTGTGGGGTTTGGTTCATTTCTAGTTGCTCACGGTTTTCATTCTAACTTAATGCATCTTCGTGCTACTCGCTGCTACTATTGCTACTGTCAGCCATCGGGTTGTGCTCCTTCGACAGCAGCCATCTACACCTATCATGAGTTACATGGGAACGGAACGTTGCATTGCAACTCACAGCACCAGAATGTTTTTGAGGTGGAGAGAAACACTGCAGTGTTGGGCATCTCAGATACCCGACCAGCCTTCTGGCCTAGTAACATCGAACAAAAAACTTGGGGTGACCAAATCGTTCTTTGAAATATTGTGGCTCTTCATTTCTTTCAAATCTTGGTGCTAGGTATTCGCCGCGTTTTTTTTCGTTTCACTTGTATGATTGAAGGGTGTGAAAGGATAATGCCAATGTCACCCTTGTTCTTCAGGCAAAAAGCAGAAGAGGCGGAAGAACATGCGAGACGACAGGCGCACGGAAGGATGTAGTCATGGATGAACAGCTTCGCAGGGTAGCTGATGTAGCGAAGCAAAGTTCGTTCCTTGGAATTTGCGCATCATGCTTTTGCTTACACAGAGGGCTCACTTTCAAAGTGTCACTCTTCTGCCACTGGCAAAATGCTGGAGGTCCAGGATTACCATTGGGCCACAGCCAAGCAGCTTCAAGAAATGGAGGACAATCACCGGTTTCATACCATTTTTCCTCAGATAGCAAGAAAGTTTGGCAAGTACTGAAGCTCCCCGGGCAGGAGCGCATCAATCAGTTGCAATCCCTCCTCACCGAGGCAGGAAAAAGCAAACATTGGCCCACAAAGACTGGAAGAAACTGGAAGAAGAATGACAACTTTCACCCCGTTTTCAACAGCAAGTTTTGCTGTTCTCTATTTGGGACTGTTTATGCAGATGCTCTACCCGTTGGTATCCTTTGAAAACTGCAGATATCCGTAGTGTGGTTGGGGGATGTTGGGGGTGCTGGCTGCGTTCTCTTGTTCGAGGAACGTTCAGCCCATGCTGTGGAGCTTGCACACCAAGCCGACCTGGTTCAGCCGGCCCAGGAGAGCTGGACAACATTCATGGACTCTTGCTGACATGTGCGTGGGCGTCCACACATGAGAGCGCCCTGCCCCAAAAGGGCAATGTTTGGAAGGGAAACGAGTAGTTTCACAGGAACATGAACGATGTCATATGAATGGACCATGGACCACCGCATCCCTGCTATGCAACTATCCCCCATAGTCCCATAGTATGGCTGGATGTCCTAGGTCATTGAATTTACCCTTGAAATGCCTTGAGATGTCCTTGTTCTACCTGTGTTGCCTGTCCAGGTCCGCCGTGAGGCCGACATGCAAATCAGGGAGGCAGAGCATCGGCATCGAGCAGAGCTGGCAGCGGAACAGGAACGAGTCAGAGAAGCTCACGACATGGTGACACTGGTGCAGTTCCGGGCTGAGAAAAATCGGTGGATTATCTGGATTATTTCTGGAGATACGGTGGATTTAGGATGATTTAGGTGATTTTTCTTGATTGTCGCTGAAGCTGTCGATGGGGGTTAAGTTAGACCTTCTTCGGCTCATGCAGCATCGCTGAGGGAACGGGCCAGCAAAGATGTGACTGCAGCGCGGGCTCGAGAGGATCTGACTTTTCTAGGGTTTTCCACTTGCCACGGGGCCAGTGTCTGGAAGTGATACCACTGTGGTTTCCAGGAAACAAGAATCGCAGAGATCCGAGCACAAGCAGAGACCCGAACGTTCTCAGCTCAGCGCAGTAGTTTTTCACATAGTTCTCGGCCTTCTGAGGGTAAGCATGGGTGGGCTGTTAAGTGCTGGCGAGTGAGCTTGGATAATGCCCTGATGAAGGTCCTTGCCGAATCGGACATGTCCACTGCACAAGCCTACTAAGGCGCGAATTGGAGAAAAAGATGCGAGAAGAGGCCAGCA
>VSDK01015394.1:130317-158985 GCA_009767595.1 Symbiodinium kawagutii
ACTCTTTCAACTTACGCATGCTAGGCAGCTGCTAGGCATCTTGGCTGTGTTTTTGAATGACTTTGCTGTCGCCTTCAGGGACCACCATCTCATTGAACGGCAGCGATTGATGGAAGAAGCATTGCTGGGCGCCAAGAACTGACAGCAACGGTAGCAACATCCAAAAAACCTCCATTTCCCTCCGGTCAGTGCGGAGTTTGACAGGCCTTTCTGAAACATACTGCTGGACCCCAGCAGGCAAAGCACCAATTCCATGGACACTGGGACGCGGATGTTCCACAGAGGTTGGCTTCGTAAGGTTCGCAGGTTGAGCCCATTCCAAGGTATGCCCATGGCCAGGAGAAGGCTGACGCCATCAGGTCCGCTCAGCGGCACCTGGCAGCTATGGAGCAGGCTCGATGGCAATGGAAGTAGTTCAGGGCAGCTACTCCAATGGCAACTATGGAGTAACCAATGGAGTGACCAATGGAGTCACCAATGAAGTAACTTGTGTCATGATTTCAATATGTTTCAATGGTAAGCATTGGGCACCTTGAAGCAAGCCTTGCGACTCCAAGTTCGATAATACTTCAGTGTTTCGGATGGATCAAAGCGCGTGCTGAGGAGCTTCAACTGTCCAATGATCAGCGAGATTTGCTGTTCGCTCAGAAGGAGGAACGGCTCAAAGAGGTTGAGGACTGGACGGTAAGGCATCAGCATCCATCAGCATCCATCAGCACCCATCAGCATCAGGATCAGCCATTCCATCTGATAATAGAAACGTTTCATGTTTGGCGTGGTCCATTGATGTGTTTTCTTTTCCCCCCTCTTCCAAGATATGATGGGATCACATGCACAAGCAGACCGGCACTGTTCCAAGAGTTGGGAACCACCACTTGCTGCAGGAAACAGCAAAAAGAAACACGGACGAGATGGTGAAGCATCACAAGGACATGATGTGTAGCTTGAGCCAAGTAGGAAAAAATGCACTGGGCATGGTATGGATCACAGGGAAGCGGGCAGATTCACAAACAGCTATAGCCAGTTATAGCACTCATATTCTCATGCTCCGATGAACTCAACTCAACCAGTTGGTTGTTCGGTGGTACATTGCCGCCTTTTGTCTTTACACATTCTGGCTGGTGGTTTTTATATTTTTTCTTTACCGCGACGCCCAGGCAAAAGATTATTAACAGATGATCGATCCATTGATTGGTTGATTGATTGATAGATTGATAGACTGACTGACTGATTGACTGATTGATTGATTGATTGATTGATCGATCGATCGACCGATTAATAGTTTTCATAGGGGTTGAAAGCACCAACCAGCATTGGTGTGAACACCAAGGTATGCCCAAGCACTGCTTTGCTTGACACATTTCTCAATGTCCAGGAGTTGCTGGACTTGGAGCGAGCGCTGCATGCCAGGACACTGCATTCGAAGAAATAGCGACCTCAGCTGTAACAAGCAAAACAGAAACACATGCACCGATATCATATGATATGATAAGATATGATCTTACAATGAGGTGATAGGATATCATCATATTTTGCATGTGATGATAGAACACAGGGTGGATTTGCGCATGCAAATATGTGGCAAGCTGCTAGTGACCCCAAATCTGTGTCGTTTAGACGGTGGCATCCAGGTTAGACCCTTGGACTACTTCAGATAAGTTGGTTGTTCCATGCTTTTCGCTGGCCATCACGGAGTTGCATAGACGTTCGATCAGGACAATGGAACGCACCATGGATCGCCATGGCCTTGAGGGTGGTGCAATCAGCAAAGTGACAGTCACCCAGGTGCACATGTTTAGTCATTTGTATACATCCAATCTTTGTACAGACATGACATGTAAGTGGACGACATTTGAATGTTTGGGTTCCGCTGATGTAGCAGGGGTCCTTTGAAATTATTGGTACGAACTATTGGTACAAACCATTGGTACTGACCATCAATAATCATTTTTCATTCCCATGAATTTCCGAGGTGTGGTGCAACACTTGAAGCTCACTCCTGAGCAGGAACTTGTCCCTGTAGATGTGCCCCAGCCCCCTTAGTCGGAGGCCATGTGGCCGGGGAGGCAACCCATGGCAAATTGTCCCATGGATCCCATGGTGCTACCAGTCCTCCGTCGTGTCCCAAATGGCTTCGTTGAAAAAATCGGTCTCAGCAAAGCTGAGAAGTTTCACAAAAATTCCAGGGGCCTCGTGTTGGCATCTCAGACCTGAGCAAAAAATGGAGGACCAGCATGGGAGGTGCGAGGCGCGTGCGATGCTTGTCATGGGAGGTTTGGAGCTGAGTCACGTGTCGATTGTGTGATGCATTTAACATGGCCGCGCCTTCATTTTCAGCTGGTAGATGAACGGCTTGAGAACATGATGACACCAAGAGTGATGCAAAAACAACCCGTCGTTCTACAAGCCATGTCCAGCATAGAATGAATTCAGGCAGTTAATCGGCGAGGTTTCAGAGTGAGTCCCAACATGTCTGAACCATTGATACACGCATTTTCTGGAGCTTATCTGGTGGAAGTGGAACTCATTGGAACTCCCTCATTTTGGCCATGGCTGCGGCCTTTGCCCAGCGACTGTTGGACGCCTTTGTGGATGCCGGATTGGAGCGACAGCGCTGCGACTTTGATGAAGTGCGGATCCTAAGAAATCGGATGAAACATGGGATGAAACATGGGATGAAACATGGGATGAAACATGGGATGAAACATGGGATGACATGAATTTCAATGATTCAATGCATGAGATCGCTGTAATCTGCAGGTTCTCCTTGTTTCAGCCATTGTTTTCCTATTGTGTTTCTCTCATGGCTTGAGCGTTAAGGCTGCTGGGCAGATGGTCATCAGTGGCGACATCACCCGAGTGGTTCCCATCGCCACACTCTTCGCCCAGTACTCCTTGTGTGCAGACGAGGCCTGGCAGATCAACTAGCTGAAACAGAGCACAGCCACAGCGTCGCAAGCGATAGGCAGCACGTAGCAAGCTGGTGGATGCGGCCATGAAGGTGGGACATGGTGGGACAATGTGAAGCTGGCGGCCTTTAAGATGTGACAAGCATGACCATGGCGGCCATGACGCATGGTTGTCAGTGAGTCCAAGAGTCCAATATATAAGAGGAACGTTCTGAGGATGTTCTGACAGGCCTTTGTGGAAGGTGCGGCCGATATACCGAGCAGTTTTTCTGAGACCGGGGATCGGCTACTGCCGCAGCTGTGGAACAAACAGAAGTCAGCAGCCCAGTGGAACCCAGTGGAACCCAGGGAGACGCGCTCTTGGGAGCAGATTGGATGAGCTTGTCGCCTGCTTAGGATTGCGTCCAGACAGGTGACGCTTCCGCCAGGCATGGCATTCACACCCCATTTCATCAGGTTTTGATCAGGTGTCTTCGTGTTTTCATCATGTACCACATGTAGCATCATGTAGCTATGTCAAAGCCAGTTTTTCATGTTTCATCATTAAAATGTGCAAAACATTTTCATTTTCCGAATTTTTGATGTTTTGGCAACAGGTTTTGAGCTACCACACTGTGGTCTCAGAGGAGAGCTGCCTTTAGATGGTGACCTGGGTGTGGTTTTGGTGTGCCACTTGGTTGCACTTGGCTGTAGTATGTCATTCAAGTGGTTGATTGGTGTCCATGTGTGTGTATAGAGTTGTAGGATGTTGTAGGTAGTTTCCATGATGTTTTTTGATGAATGTGATGCCCGCGATCTCATGGTGTGTTCAATCTCATGTTTTTCGAACGACTCCGATTGCACTTGAGGCGACTATGCAGTTGAGACTTGCAGAGAAATTGGGCTGCCGGCACTCCTTTTGGTTTAGGAGTGGGTTTGCATTTGACCATGGGCTACCTGCAATTGCCGGTGGGTGATTTGGTGAAGCACAGTCTTGGGCAGCCAGAGGTATTGAGGCAAATGTCTCCGTTTCTTTGTGCATTTTCTCCCTGAGGATTCAGTAGGGCATAGCAGAACAAACTAGTTCTGGCATGTTTTAGTATGTTTTGGCTGATGCACTACCCAAATGTGCTCACCTGCTTCCTTGTGACCTTGGCTTCCCTCGTACTATGTGAGCACATTTTGAAGGCATCAGGATGCAGTGACAGCGATGATCAGCCTTGCAATCGCACTAAGGATGGGCTGTCCATTGAGACCCCTGTCCTGTCGAGAGATTTGTCGCGCTGGGGTTGCTTGGCATTCATTTCATCAGCAGCTCCGCACGGCAGAGCCACTCTGTTGTTCTGGTAGGTTCTGGACATTTCGGGTCCAACCTTTTGGTACCGTTTGATAAAACATGATAAAACAAACTTCCAACATCTTCCAACATTGGAATCAAACTCAGAATCAAACTCTCTCATTTACTCCTTGGTAGGCATTCATATGTATTCGTAGGTTGCACAGCCTTTTTGAGCAGCAGGCCCAGCAACAAAAATCGACGAGGAAGTCTTCCAAAGGTTGAATAGTGGCATTAGTCAAGACGTGCTTTCACTCCGGGATTTACACCGGAGCCATTTGGTCCATCGATGTCTGCCGTGGTGAAAAATTTGTGGTGCCGGTGTCCCATTGCCACTGCCCATGAGCAAACCACAAGCTGTGCCCTGCCATTTCGCCACAGCTCCGAGGTTTGAGCTTCACAGCTGCGCTAGGGAAAGCTCTCGAGAACTTGAGGGCGAGAACGAAGAAGGGGCCACCAGCTGACAGGTGCCCGGTGGTGCCCCGGTCCTGGTAATGCTTGGGGTGATCAGATGTGATCAGGTATGGCAACATGCTTTGGCATTCGCATTCACCACAACGTCAAAGAACTTGTTCCAAACATGCTCGCGAAAATGCACTGATCTGCTGGATTCAGATTTTGAATGTGTTTGAAACGCTGAAACACGTGGTGTTTGTCGGAAAGTGTTGGCATTTGATGCAAATCTTAGCCGTGTAGGCGATGGGAGCATCATCCCACTGGATGCGGAGAATCCTGCTTCTTGCCGTGATGACTGCGGATGAATCAAAGCAGAAACAGCTTTGTTTTATATAGTCTGTTTTGGTCCAGTTTGTCCGTTTGATCTGGTCATTTTCTTTGTGCCTGAGTTTTCCCGGGCACTTACCACCACAGTGTGGTGATCTTTCAATTTTCGCAATTTCAGATTTTTACTGCCAGGGAGATCAAGAGGTTGTGATTTCGTGACATTTTGTGAATTCCTTTCCTTCCACTGTCATCCCCATCCTTTCACATCCTTTCCTTCATTGTCCTTCCATGCTCCTTAGTGCAGCCTACTGGATCGGTCTGTGCCACCTGAAAGGGTCGATCACGAGACCCTACAGGCAGATAGTGTTCTGCTTACAAGTCACTGCACGCGATCTGATTTCACACGATGCACACATTCACCATCATTCATTTAGATTCATTTGTATTTGCATTTTTGCATATCAATGGATGATGGAATTTGGAACGTACACAGATAGCTCTGTTTCCAGTGTTTGGTTTGTTGTCGATCGTTTCTTTGGGCCCGCCAACCTGTGTGCAGGCCAAAGTCCAAAATTTAAAGTGCATTTTCAGGATTTATTATTTTCACACCAGACACATGCGGCTTTATAGTCTATGTGTGCAGCACAGTGCTTAGCACCGCAATTTGGTCACTCACCAAGCCCCCCTGGTTTGCTCCCACCCTTTACAGATTTTAGTGGCCACAACGTTTGGCAAACCTCAGCCAGTTTCCCTTGCCGTTGCGCATTCAAGGATTGGGCCTTTTTCCTCGTTTTGTGGTCTAGTTTTCTTACGTTTTCTTCTATGTTTTGCCATGGTTGCATGATGTTGCATGGCTTAAGGTTGGAAGGACCGCTACGATGCCGTGCGTGGCTCTTGCATGTTTAAACGCTGCTGCCACTATCGCTGTACGCTTGAGCACTTCAGGCATCGCAGTGTTTCCCAAGTTGGTGGCAACAAGTTGGGTGCCTGGCAGTGCCTGGCAGTGGCTGCTGACCATTGCTGCCAGCTGTCAAACATGGCACTGAGGAAAGCGACCAGATGGTGTCGCAGAACAGGGTGGCCTCCGGCAATTTTACACTGGGGCGCATGCACGTGGGATGATGAGAGCTTTGCTGAAAGGTCTAAAGTGCACACACGTGTGCAGAGTGGGATGTGGAAAAAAAGAGTAGGAAGGCCATTGCAGAGATGTGACCTGATTCATCGCAGGGTCTGGCCCAATCGAAGATGTGGTTGTCTGCACCTATGAGTGAGCATTCTGTGAAGACAGGCAAAGCTAGCTAGCAAGTGGCAGAATGTGAAAATTTCGTTGCGATCTTTTCTTCCTCCACAACCGCTCATAGAAATAGAAGCGGCGCGGGAAGACGCAATGCGGCTGTTGCTTCTGGCGGCTGCCCTTCCTATCGCAGCGCATGCAGCTAATTGCAAAGTTGGAGACTTGGCAACGGCACGGCACAACCTGGTGTTCCAACGCGTTCCGGTAATGCTGACATACTGCAATAATGTGAGTTGAACTGAAGTGGTTGGGTAGTAGTCCAAATTCATGTTTAATCATGGTAAGTCATTTTAGGTAGGTACCTCGCCTACTTCTAAGACCGCGCACAGCAACCCAAGAAAGGGGCGTGCGGGGAAAAAGGTATTTGTATGTCGGGTTGTTTTCCGCGCATTACGTCTATATAAGTCTGCCGGAAACAAAAGCGCAAGAAACAATGTAGGCAGCGTAGAGTTTGAGTTTTTGCATGTTCTAGTGGAAATGTCAATTACGTATTGGTGTCCCAGTCATTGAAGCCATGTTAGGACAGGGACACCTAAGCATTAAACGCACACATATTTCATATGCACTTGAACTTTGAAAAGTATTGTAGCAAGAGTTCCCTTTCAGAGCGGTCTACACCCCCTTTAACCCTTGTTGGGCATGGGCCTGTGCATGTTGACACATGTTGACCAAATAGGTGTGTCCTGCGAAATGTTGGGCATATGCTGGGCCGGATCAATATCACCGCAGGACCCTTCAAAGCAATGGTCTCCTGATGTCTACTGAAAAAAGAAGGACCCCCCCAGCAGCTACTGTATACCAGTGATAGCATTCGCAAGTCACACACTGCACCTTTGAGGGAGGAGTTTTTGCAGGGTGTGAATAAAGTGGATGTCACATGTCTATGAGCTAAGGCCAACTGTGAGCAAACAGACTGAGGGAACTGTCATGGCTGGTGGGGACTTTACCGACTTCGGCCTGAGTAATTATCCATGTGCCATTATACTTTGGGGCTCTTGTCGTTAGTGCTTGTGTCGAAAGTGCACCTGGTGCATATGCAAGCAAAGATGCAGCTTACTCAACATCATCAGCTCGATTCTTTATCAGATGAACATGTTGCATCCCCAAATCGGCAAAGCTGGCATACTGCAAAGGAAGATGCAAGGGTAGACAGGTAGAGCGTGCGATGGAGGGTGCAATGAAGGCAGAATCATGGAGGTGAAGATCAATGGAGCCCCTTCTTCAGACATGATCCATTTGCACTTCAATGGATGCTATGACCAAGTTGTCGTTGATATGGAATGCCAAGTGATGTCACGTCACGTCATGTCATGGTTGTGCTTGCAACAAAATATCAACATGTATAAATATGCTGTGGGAATTGCGAATGATTGACATTGGTGTACAGATCAACCAGTATCAACTGTACATGTGTATACCGGTGGATGCACAATGATGCACACACGTGTACATGTCACCAACTTATGTGCTGTTCTATCGTGTGAGCTTGCAGTAGCAATGCCTTGGGGATCTTTGAGATCCGCTCGCCTTTGTGGCCTGTAATGTGGCCCGCACCCCCGGTCCTCTCATGACGAGGAGAGGAAGTGCCCTCATGACATGTGTTTTGTTTTCCCCGTGAGGTCAGACGACGGGCTTGGATCAGATGAGGTTAATTGCACTTCTACATGCCAATGCATGAGAAACAGCGGAACTGCAGAACAACAAGAGAGAGAGAGAGAGAGAGAGAGCAGAGAAGAGAAGAGAAGAGAATAGAAGAGAAGAGCCGAGACGAGAAGAGAAGAGACGAGAGAAGAGAGAAGTGAGAGAGAGAGAGAGAGGGTAAGCAAGCGTGAAACAGGGTGGCAAACGGGCCTGCAACCGTTTGCCGGCGGGTTTTGAGCTGAATGTTGCCTGGAGAGCCACATGAAGATCGTGTTGTTTTCTGCACACAATTTGAGCTAAGTGATGCATCACATGACCTTCCGAAAATGTTGTCAAAACAGTTGGTAATGGTCGGCACGTTTTCTCTTCAGCCAATCGCCCATTCGCCAAGGAGATCGAAAAGCGTGCAACTTTGCAGATATTGGTCTTCTTGTCTAGCCGAAGTTCAATGGGCACGTTCAAGCTGCGTCCAAGTATATAATGTTTCACTACTTGGCTTTATAGGGGTTATCACCTATGAGCGATCTCTATGAGGCCATCAGTGCGAAGGGTTTTAGATTTTGATGCTCACGTGTTCCAACAAGCCAAGGTCAGAACAACGGCGTGTGCGTGAAGAACAGTAGCCCGGGATTCCAGGATGACTTCTTCAACGAATGCAGCTTGGTGCAGCGATGCGAATGACCATGTGCCATGCAGGTGCTCGAGATGAGAGTCGAGCGCATGGCATTCTCAGAATGCTTCACCCCAACACCTGCATAGCAATGATTTGATGGTATCCTAGCCTAAACATCAGGAACATGAGATGGAACATGTCTTCAAGCATTTTTTTTGAGGAACCCCGCAGTATGACAATGTGTGTGCCTTCCCTGGACCAGGAAAGGAGGCTTGAGACAACCAAAATGCCAAAGAGTCAAAGACAAGTCCAACTGACTGAGGCAGCTGCGACGACTGCTGGACAGGGGCAGGGAGCTGCGAGTTCAACTACTGCCTTTTCATTGGCATCCCTTTTACGTTCCTTTGCCAGAAAGGTAGCAGCTCGATGGGATTGGTTGAACTCAACTGGTCAAAGACTTTTTTTTTGGTGTTTTCGCTCCCAATCCATAAGATGATATCAGCATAGAAGTGCAGTAGGACGGTCTGTGGGACGGTCGACCGGTTGGACGCCTTGCAGTTTGCACCAAGGCTCTTCTGTTGTTTGGCATGCTGCGCTTGAGCCGTGGCAGAAGGTTTGCGCCGCGTGCACCCACGAAGCACTACCGATGACGTATCTCACGCAGCTGCACCTCCAAGTTTGCCAGCATGGATCGCCAAAGTTGCCCCAAAGCCTTGCTTTACAGCGCTTTACAGCCCATCCGCGCTGCTAATAGGGGCTGGCACCAGAAAGAAGCACGCTGACAACCCAAATCAATGTAATTACTATCGACCAAGAGCAACAGATGGAAGAAAATAAAGGCAAGCAAGGAAGGCAAGGGAAGAGAAGAGGAGAGGAGAAGAGAAAGGAAAGGGAAAAGGAGAAAAAGAAAAAGGAAGAAAGGGAGGAAGGACAAAAAGAAATGTAGGAAGGAAGGAAGCAGGAAGGAAGAAAAGAAGGGAACAAAGTCGAAAACGAAACTCTGGATGGAAGGAGGGAAGGAAGAGGGGGTGAAAAAGGAAGGAAAGCTGAAAGGAAGGAAAGGAGTAAAAGATTGAAATAAGGAAGCAAATGGAAGATGAAGGAAGAAAGCTAGGAGATGAAACAGGAAACGAAGAAAGGAATAAGGGGAGAGACTAGAAAGACGGTCAGAAATAACCGAACCTGTGGCTGAACACCACATGGTCAAGAGTTTCTTCCAGCCCACTGTCATCCGGAGAGCTGGAGCGCATGGCACTGCCACCACAAAGCTCGACTACACGGAATATTGATAAATCACCCCCAACTTGACCGCTCGCGTTGCGCCTCAAAGGGTCACGAAGTCCAAGCCCAAGCCACGGGTGGGGGGGCATAAACTCCAACTAACAAAAGCACCATCCAGATTGGGGACGTGCTACAGCACCTAATTTCCAAATTAAGATCGAACAATCTGCTGCCGTAAACGAAGATAAGATCATAGCTGGTGATTTTATTGTCTGCCCAGTGCAGATATCCAAGCCGCCCAGCACCTCAGAGCTTGCATCCGTGGGCATTGGCCCAAGATGAGAATACATGTTTGGGATTTGCATATTTGCAGGTTTTGACATGTTTTGACCCTAAAGTTTTTTGATGGGCTTTCTGTGGTCCCAGCCTTCGGTGCGCCAACCTTGCTAAGATGACAGATTTCAAAAAAGCCGAACACAGTGCTTACCCCAAGAGATCAATAAGAAGATCCTCGGCTGTAAAGGACATGATACAAGGATTTACAAGGGAAAGCAAGGGATGTTGAGGCTCCTAGGGATTTGCTGAGTCCTGAGGCGCGAGTCAAACAATTCTGGGGGCACTGGGGCTGGCCGGCGTCGCCGGCGTCGCGAGCAGCGCTGGATCTCGACCACCGCATCTTGGAACCGTTGGGATGATGGCGGGTGCTGCTGCTCTCGGGGCAGGGGCGATGCAAATGTACAACCGACAAGGACTCAGCAGAGCTGCCAGGCACAGCTTGACACCATGGCACCACAGCACGATGTGGCACCCCGCAGGAGACGCCAGAACACCTGAGATGGCCACAGCTCCAGCGGCATCCCCATACCAGCAGCCCACAGCCTACCAGCAGCCTGCAGTGCCGGCAGCGCCAGTGCCGGCAGCGCCGGTCCCGGCGCCACTGGGCTGATCGCTGGGGACCGCAGGGGGGCCCATCACATCCACCAGCTGAGGCAAGTGGCCAGCCCCGTGAGTGGAGCAACTGCACCACAACCAGAGGCAGGCGGCAGGAACCACAGGACACAGTGAGCACTACTCTAACATCTCAGATCTGGGGCTATAGAAGTTGCTCAAAGTTATTCAGCCTGGTGCCTGAGGAACACCATTTTTGTTTTTGATTGCAGTGGGGTGAGAACCCCTGAAGCACGGCAGAGATTTGTATAGTGAGATGTGTTACCTTCACCGTGGTCTTGAGGATGTTCATGCAAGGTTTGAATTCTACACCAAACCACCTGCTTGTCTACATGCCTACAGACCGGCCTACCTGTTTGTGTTATCTATCTAGCGCATGGGAACGGAACCTGCTTGATATACTGACTTGAACTCCTGCACATGTCATGTTTTTTCTTTGAGCATTCTGATGGTGATTTCAAACACGAAGAGAGAATCACTTGGTCCGGAACATCTTGGCAAGTGCAACGAAGCGTTCCCCTGGAGTGGGATTCCAGGGCTGATCACACATGCCTGCAGCTTAAAGCTTCAGAAGTGGCAGATGCGCCAAGAAGCCTCACATTGTCTTGTGGAATCTTGTTCTTTGATTTCTATGTTCTTGGGAGTTTGAAAGGACGCTTGTGCCACAGATGCAACAGCGGCTGAGCCGCCTAAGCTAAGAAGCCCTTGGAGAACTGTTGGTGTCTCCATCCCGTCTCAACCCCCGAACCTCCTTTCCTTTCAGGTTCACCTTTTTTTTTGTGCCTGGGGCATGACCCCATCTCGCGTCCGGTGCATTAAGAATCACTAAATGTCACATGCATTTCTTGGCTCAAGACTGCAAGCATTCCAAAGCCACCAGGCACTCGGATAGCAGCTCCATTTGCACAGATCCGTGCACCTATGTGTTTATTGCGGACTTCACTTATATTGATTTGATTCAAATTTCATGGGTCTCTGCTGGCCGGAGAAGTAGAAAGAATATTCTGTAAGGCATGTAGGAATCCGATAGTTACAGATATCTTCAAATATGTTTTAATAATCTTCTACATGTAAGTATGTGTGCTTGAAATTGATATCACACACACACACATATTTTTCTGACCAAGCTGCTCAGTGAGGCTTTGGCCGCGGCCACACACACAGATATACCTGTTTGAGGTTGAATTCAATGTAACCACGCCTTTGAGAATTTCCAGGTCGGGCCATGCCATCCACGGTGAATGTATCGAACGGTGCATCGCCCAAGGGTTGCAATTCGTGCAAAACCATCGACCCAAGCAGACATTGTTCACGTATTGCAAGCGGGCGAAGTCTTTCGAGCAACTGGGACAGCGACGACGAACATTTTGAATGTATCGAATGCATGGGTGATGGCTACTTTTGTTTGGGGGGTACTGGTACCCTGGTACCTGGTAGCCCTGGTGTAAAGCTGAAAGATCATGGTGTTCTCAAGTCTAAACATCAATCCAGCGCTATGAAACGCTCATAATTGTTGCTCTGATGTTTTTCCTTTTGGGACCCTCGGGTTTTGATTTTCTGGTACTCTCGTAGGAACGAGCCTCGAAATGCAATAACGCCAGGGCGCAGAAAGGAAAGGCGAAAACGAGAGGCAGGGAACCTTCTTCAAAGTGCTCCTGCTTCCAATGATCCCTAGAGTTTCATTGCAACATTTGGTTGTTGACCATCATTAACCCGTATGAGCCATACATCATTGACCATCATCAGACTAGAAATTCTGAATCATGAAGCTGAGGTACATACAGATACCTTAAGACTGGCAAATGCAGTAATTCCATGTAGTTCCATGTGCCCCTGCATGTGTCCAGAAATCATCCCCCAATATGGTCCCCACATCATCCCCGGGTTGGGAAACTAATGGCAACCAACCAGCGGGGATAGCTGGGGACAACTGGGGACCCCAGAGCTGCAGCTCAGCGGCCGAGGCCGAGCGCAACGACTCCACAGGCTGGGTGAAGTTGGCCGAGGACGAAGCTTGGGCACGGGCCATCGCCGAAGGCTTCGTGCTGATCGACGGCGCAGAGCTGGGTTTCTTGGCATTTGACAAAAGGGTCAAAGTTCAAACTGAAGAAGTGCAAGTTCTTCAAGAACTTCAAGTTCTCCTTTTTCACCTCTTTTTTGGTTTCTCATGTTTTCTCATGTTTGACATTCTGTGTTCTTCTTTTGCTTTGAAACCGTTTACTTTGCACATGCACCTCTTGCCAAGGCTTGGGCAAACTCATCGAAAAGGAACGAGATGACGAGGAGATGACGAGGAAAGGAGATCGCAAGCCAAGCATGGGTTCCTATCCCAGTCCCAGGAGCTTTGGCCCTTCACACCAGCTCTACTCCGTGCGGCTGCCCTGGGCGTTCCATTCAACAAGGACCAGTGGGAGCAGGGAGCAGAGCGGGAGGAGTGGGAGTGAAAGATTTGCAGCCATTCCAGTGACAGCAAGCCATGACAGGGGCATCTTCGACCAATGGACGCAAAGAAAGTGGAGGAGAGCTGGTTGAGTTTTTGGCACTCCACTGAGTGTCCAGAGCCGGTGCAGTGGTTGAAAGATCCAGGCGGGAAACTTTGGCGATGCTTTTTTCTCCCTCCCTCTACCAAGGGTAGTAAGCAAACCTTGAGGAGTCATGATCCATAAACATTCATCACGATCCATCAGCATTCATCATGATCCATCAAAATGTTGTTCATCTTTGTCCATGATATATTTGTTCATACTTTGTCATGTTTGAACCGATTCCATATTCAGTGGGCCCAACCCTGGGAGGTGGCCGGGTGCTGAGCAAAGCTCCCGTGAAGCTTGCAGTTGCAACACTTCTGCGTGGCGTCCCTGCAGCTGTGCTTCAAAGTTTCACGATGCTTGGCTCACTCACCGGGATCACCCTGGGGCCTTTGGGATGCATAGATTTTTGCCTTATTGCCTCCATTGATTTCAGGGGTCCTGGAGGTGGAGGTTTCAGGACTGGTCGCGCGGCTGGTATCATGAGATGAGGATGTACCACCGCCGCATTGGTTTTGACCTGGTGATGCTCTACTTCGACGCGCCAGATGATCCTGACGAGCTGGATTCTCAGGATGGGCACATCTGAAATGAATTGACACGTTGAACCAAATTGCGCATGTTGCGCCCAGTTCGCTTTGCAGTTCCGTTGGTAGCTTGCACTTTGTTCAGACACAGCTCCGTAAACTTCAGGCGGCAAGCCATAGAATGCGCAGAAAGGTTGCCAGGCAGATGTGAATAGAATGATGTTGGAACATTTGCGGGTCCTGCTACTTTGATTGCGACTGCTTTGGGCGACAAAGTTGTTGGACTTTTGAAATCGGTTTCCTGCAGCTTCAGACCTCCGGTTTACATCGGTGTATCCCACGTTAGCATATCTTGTTTGGTTAATTTCATTTCATGTTATTTCTGTTGTGCCATGGAATTTCTTCACCGTGAAACCGAAAAATGGTCGCAGGTGTTTGCGTGCGGCGCTGCACGCATGCCTGGTGGAAGGACACTTTGCAGCGGTCGCGCTTCCAGTTGCGCAGGCAGCAGGGCGGCATCTACGCAGAGACCATGGAGTTGCCCGGCGATGGACGAAACTTGCCCAACCGAATAGACCAGGAAACCACCTGACGGATCCTCATTCGTCCTCACGGGACCTTTGGGACAGAAAGGCTAGACAAGTGATGACAATTTGGCAATCAAGCGATGGCGAGCATGTTCATCTGGTCGTTTGTGTGAAAAAGTGTTCTTTGCCTGACGCCTCATCGCTTCACTGGGCTTTCTGAAGGTTGTGGGAGCTGCGGGACGTTCAAAGTCGGCAATGCCTTGTGGTTGAAACTGCCCTGGAAGAGGCCCAAAGCAAAGGTTTTGAGCCTCGACGGCAGTCTCTCGACTTTTTGCAGGAGGTCTGCATGGTCAGAGTGGCTAGCAACGCATCATATACAGTGCTGTAAATAGCCAAGTATAACATGTCAATATCCCGTCCCTATCTATCCATTTATTTGTGCACCTATCTTTCTTTCTCCGATTTTTCTTTCTATCTATCTATCTAAATCTAAATCTTAATCCAAATCTTAACCTTAACCTTAATCTAATTCTAGTCTCATCTGATCTAATACAGTCTATCTTCCCATGCATGGTTCGCAAATGTGAAGATCCGTGCAGTTTGTCGCCACTGTTTTCATGTTCCAAGCGTCCACGGTCGCGAGGATTGGTTGCTTCACATCGACGCCGACGAAGCTCTGCTGGTTCCCAAGCATTCAGATGCACGGAGCTTCTTCACAGAGTTGCGAAGTGGCAAGCAGCACACTTTGGAAGATAGATAGCGATATATATATATATATATATATATATATATTTATATATACATATATATATATATATTTGTATATACATATATATATATATATATATATATATTTATATATACATATATATATATATATTTGTATATACATATATATATATATATATATATATATTTATATATACATATATATATATATATTTGTATATACATATATATATATATTTCCTTATGTATATACATATAGATCCTTATATACACACATACATACACAGAGGTATGGAGAGAGAGAGAGAGATATAGAGATAGAGATAGGTACAGAATGGAAGGTATGAGATAGTTTGTGTCGATTAGTTAGGAGTTCCATGTTGCTCCATGCTGCATTGAGGTTACCGAGTGAGCTGGAACAGGTGGTGTTCAACAACCTCGAAGCAGTGCCTGAGTCGCTGGATGTTGTGAACTGCTTTGAGGAGGTCTCACTCTTCAAAGTGCATCAGACTCTTCGCAGCAGGGGAGGGGTAGAAAGCAAACCTTCTTACATGCTCTCAACATTGGAAACAGGAAGATTCTCTTCTTCAAAGGGATAGAATCTCAATAAATGCATATCAGTGCTGTGTATGTTGCTATTTTGTTTACCACTTGAAGTTGCTTCGGTGCATATGCTCGCTGCTGTAGGAACTTTCTTAGAGAATCTGTGTCTGAAAAGCCTCACAGCGAGCGCTACTTGGAGAAGCTGCAGCGGTGGCGACAGCGGCAGATTGCCAAAGGCACAGATCCGGAAGATGTCCGCAGCAATCGGAGCTTCGACATGGCCCTGCTGCCGGTGAGGCGGCACCAGAGTAGCGAAGCGTGGCAAGTTGGCCAACCGTAACATCTACCGATCACCACCTATCACCATCTAGCCAGAAGGGGGCTTATAGATGCGATAGCCCAAATATGATATTAGATGATCGATTCGGACCGCCTTCAGCCGGCAGGTTGGCACGGCGAAAGGCGGTGCAAGAACTGCAACTGGAGCTGCCGCCGCTGGATGTGGATGACCAGGAGCCCTTTGATTCGGATGAGGAGCAGCTGAAAAGATGTTGGTCGATGGTTGGTCATGCAACCCAATAAATTCCAAATTCAAATCCAGGATGATATTGTGAGGAGGAAGAAGGGGTTGATGATGCTCCTCCAGAGGAGTTGATTACAATTATAGTGTTTACACTGAATCTGCTTTGGAGTTTTACGGTCGGCATCCTAGTTGTGCAACATACTTGAAGTTCATGCGCCACCGGATGCTCATGGAGTTTCTCAGAAGTTGCTCCTGAAAAAGCATCAGTTGAAGTTGATGATGTTCAATCATGGTCCCGGCAAAGTGGGGTTTATTTTCATCTTCATCCAATAGAATCAATCAAGGGGATGGGGCTTGCTATTGCCTTCATAGGGGGCTCCCTTCACTAGGGGACTCCCTTTAGAGGGGACTTCCTATGGCTATCGTGTTCGATTGATTACCATCGTAGTCGATCAATTTTTCATTCGCCGTCCCAACCAGGATTCAGAAAAGCGACGGCTCAACAAGCATGAAGATCTGCCATGTTTCTTCACGGCGTATGGCAATGGCAAGGCGTGCAGAAGATGTCTATGTGGTAGAGATGTTCCAGGAGTTCTCGAGCAAAAGGGGCAGCTACTTTCCACTCTAAAGATGTCAGCACAAAGGCTTCCTCTTAGTCAGTTCTTGGTTATCGCTGAACAATGCTGAACATTTCTACGTTTTTTTGGGGGGAGTCTGTGGAGCAGAAATGGACACTTCTAGAATCTTCTAGGTCTTGTTGACATTTTGGAAAGCAGATTCAAAGGGGCATCGGACATCAGAAGATAGCGGATACATGATGATGCGTGATGCACTGCTTGTCATCCATCTTGTACGATGAATGACCGAACTTGCCAAAACAATCAGATCCAATGCACTCGAAGTATCTAATGCTGTCCAAACCTATTGGAGCTTCATGCACCACTGCGACAGTATTTTTTCTGCGAGGCCGCATGCAGGCTGAAGAAGCCCTTGCCCCTGCCAGTCGGAGTCCACCGTTTTGCTTCGGACGCAAACACCAGGATGGGTCGAAATGGGATGGCTGGGGCCTGCAGGTTAGGACCGTTGACCCGAGTTTCTTTCATAATTCTGCTGATGACTCACAGAATCACTGTTTTAGTTTGGCTACGTTTAGAGCGTGAAAACCAAGCCTATCGAGGCAGGAGGGGTCTCCCTCCAATGTCCTGACACATTCTCATCATGAAGGTCAGGACATTCAAGGTCACATATGAAACGTCAGATGAAGGTCATATCATGTAGCTATGCTCCTGCATCCTGAGGGTCTCTGGCGGTGACCAGGCTCAAGAGCCTGCGCTGCAGTGAGGAGGCTGCGCCAGTGGTGCTGCACTATGCCAACTGCGGCACCTCGGTGCCACCAATTTTTGAAACATTGAAGCTTTAAACCAAAAATATCCAAATATCCAAATATATCCAAACATATCCAAACATATCCAAACATACAACCATTAACTTTTGAAATTATTAGTATCTTAAATAAGTATGAACGTTTTCATAAAGAATCATCCAGTTGTTTTCAGGCTTTCAGTGTTGCTGGGCACATGTCATTGCCCATGAAACTTGTTACATTGAATTCATGAGCACGAGGCTTGTGTCTGGGGGGGGAAGTCGCGTGGACTTGCAGGCTACCAGCTGTGGCTCCAGAAGTATCAGATATTGGCTGCAGGTCATGGAACCGAGGCTCGCAACTAGAAGCAATTGCCATAAGCCGATGGGGGGGGCAAAGTGCCAGATCCTGCAGATCGTCAGAGGTGGTCATAGATTGTCGGATATTGTCGACACTTTCTTTCACAGCAAGAGGTTTGCCATGTCATTCCGCGTAAGAAAGATTGTGGCCGCTCCCATTCGGCACAGGATGGAGGATTCTCCGTTGAACGCAAGGGCATCAAATCTATGCGAGCTCATTTGGCTCACCGCGAGTTGCTGAAACGTGGCAACGAGCAAGATTTGGATTTGCACTTTGGCAGGTCACTACAGATGCTGGAGGGAGTGCCAAATGCCTGATAAGCATTGATAAGCAAGTGTAATAAGTGTAATTACTGGCTTTGCACGAAGAGACGTGTGGTACATCATTCGGTGAGCATGTGTTGCCCTCCTAAACAAGCCTGAGTTGATGTAGGTCAAGTTTCAGTATACTCTGAAGAAGTATTGGTTGTTGATTGTAACTCCGCGATTTTCCACAGAATGACTTTTTGCGCACGTTGTGTTTTTTCTAATTAATGTCTATTGGTCTACTTGACGGCCTATTGATCCATCTATTTCCATGCTGGTTCAACTCCTAGGGGTTGGAAACCCACAAACGTGTAAACTGGTCGGTTGCCTCACAGTGCCAAGGTACTACCGCACTTACATCATGGGAAACGAATTTGGTGAGCTGCCACACTTTGCCTGCTATGGCATGCTAGCTCGGACCCATGCTGTGCAGCAAGTACTGAGCGGAAAAAACGGGAGTGCAAGAACTGCCGTCCGAAAAGGATAGACATTTCAACAGCACCCATCCCCACCCCATGAAAGGCTCTGGGGGGCAGTTCCATGAAGATATCGTTCAGTTCGTTCAGTTTGTTCCACCCAACCGCGACAGCACGACATAGCAAGACCCACCTGCTCCCCGTGCAAGGCGAGAACTTTCATGGTGCAATGCCCCGTTGGCGTCGCTGAGCTGCATCTTAGACCTGTTGGACCGCATTGCATGGTGCTCTGCCCCGAGGCCACACCTGGCACCATGGTGGAAGTCACAACGCCCGAGGGGTTCAGCGTGCAGGTGCGGTGCCGCTGTGCTGTGGCGGCACTTCCTGTTGTGGTGGCGGCACTTCTCCCGTCGCACCAGGTCTCTGTGCCTTTGGGCGTCTCTGCAGGTGAGCAGTTCTCGGTGAAGTACTGAGGCAGCACCAGGACTCCTACACTGCCTGGGGCTTTGCCTAGGGCTCGGGATTGTATTGATTTGACCTTGGCTACTGATGGCTATTGATGGCCGCTGTCCTTCAGCCGAGATCCTTGTACTGCATGTTGTCACTTGGAAAGATCACTTGCGTTTCGGAGAAAAGGAGTGGCAGCTGCAACATGGTTCGCCCGATGTGGGTTTCACAAATTCCGAAGAACGAATCTCCACTGCCAGGTGGGCATGTGGTGGCCTTTGCCACCACTTCATGTGTATTGGCCAGCATGTCGAAGAACGCCTTGGGCCTATGTTTCATGGGATTCTCGGCTGCGGGAGGAACAGGACGTTCACCGTTCTCTTGAGTTTGAGCTGTAACATGATGTAACCAACTTGGCGTGATGAATACAGACACCAAACTGCAAAGGCCCATCCATGATGGGCCTAACACCATCAGTTTTCACGCGGGAGAACTCATTTTTGAGGGATCCAATGGATAAAACCAGCTTGGAAGGTCCATCAGCAAGCAGCCCTCAACCCACCACCACCCACCACCCCTCCACCACATCATTCCCATGGTTTCAGAGTGGGGGGTTCACGGCTGCCCTGGCTGAGGTGACACGCTGAATCTGCAGATTTCCATCCGGGATCCCAAACAGCTCCTCACGTCCATTCCGACGCCTGTCGTAACCAGACGGTTGAGTTGCTGATGTTTTGCGGGGGATATTTGACATTGTTGAACCGGAGGGTAATCGAACGAATTTGGTTGACTCGAATGGCTCATGAATGTGTTATATAATGTCAATTGCTGGTTCATAATATGGCTTCAAGAAAGGTTAGTGCTTGATTTTGGTCGCTCAGTTGGTCAGAAAAGATTGGTAAGCTGGTTGAAAAAGATTTGTGAGACAGTTCTTGCTCACAGGCCATTTCTTGACATCTCTGGACGTTCTGTGTCAGACCATGCATGGTTTGATGACCCTTTGCCGGTTGGGTCCGCAGCAAGGTCACCGTCACGGCAAGTCGTGTTGCATTCACACCTTGTTTTCCAGGAATTCTGTTCCTTCACCATGCTTCGCAACCTTGGCCAAGTCCAACATTTTTCCACTGTTTCCGTTACCTCAAATGAAGCCTTCACCTGAGATATGGCCACTGCCATCCAACGATTTCCATTTCCACACCTTTCCTATAGAACAGGCGGCTCTTTTTCTTGCCATGTCATGGCTGCCGTTGGGGCATTTGTGTACGCCCTCGTTTTCAGCCTGCCCTTGGCTCCAAGCCAATGCTATCCGCAACCGCGGAGCAATGGCCTTATGTTCATTTGCAGCAGTTACAGCAGCGGGATAGGCAATCCTCGCTTTGATTTGGAACCTTGGACTGCAGGAAATGCATCGAGGATTGCTGTTCAATATTGCTTAATTAATTCTGCTTGACAGTGTCGTCACCAGGTGCTTTGGATTCTGTGGCAGTCTTTTTGGAGCGGTGTTGTAGATGAGTTTTGATGGCACGCCGTTGGCCCATGTCTTGGGTGTGTGAGGTTGCTCCAGATGCTGAAGTGGAGAATTCCTTCGAAGTGCGATTGGAAGTCAATGCATTGGCTCCACCGGGCCAAAACGACAGCATGTGCGCTGAACGCAATGTGGAAACTCTGGTTGGATATGGTGCCTTGGTGAAAACTTAGCAGCAACATGCAGCAACTCAAAGCAGTTTGGTGACATCGCTGCGTGGGTGAAGGGCAGACCGACATTTGTCCAAACTTTGCATCGGACATTTCCACGATTTGCTATTTGCTTGGAATCGAACTAGATTCCAAGTTGCCTGCTGGTGTTTATGTGGCTCCTGGTGGTGTTTGCTTGCTGTATCAGTTTATCGGCTTGATCCCAGGTAGCGACTATGTTTCCTTGCATTCACAAGCTGTAGTCGATGGACAAGGCCAACGAAGCTTCACAACATCCATCCATTTGTGGTAGTTCAAAAGCCCTGAAACCAGAGTGGGAACAGGCTGCCTACAGTAATGTTTGCAACAGTTCCAAGGATTTTTTTCCTTTACGTTTCCCACCTTCGATGGGATTGTGGAACCCAACCAGAAGGTCCGATCGTCAAAGCATGGGAACTCAACTGTGAATGGTCTAACATGGTCCAACCATCCATGGCGCCAGGAGAATGCCAAGTTCCAGCCATTGATGCGATGCTGTACTGCATCAGAGGCATCAACCCCCAACGCACTTTGCAGATCACCTCAGTTGTGGCCACGAGTTTCCCCGCCAATGTACAGCTACGGGCGCACATCACTCCCTGCAAGGCATGGGGCAGACGTAATTTCACTCTGAACTACGGCGGTCAATATGGCCGCACCGCCTTCCACATTTTCACTATTCCAGACAGGCCGTATGATTTATGGCGCTTGAACTTGGTCGCGGTTCACTCCAACCTGACTTTGGAACACTCAAACCTGACTGCGGAACTTCCCACTTCTCGCGTTTTTGTTTTTCCCGAGTCCTCTCCATGCATATCTGAAATCGTGGAAGATGGCGGCTGCGTGGACCCTGTGCTAACTGAGACATGCTTGAAGTCGGTCCCTGTCTCTTTTCGACGGCCAGATCCCGAGGATAATCTGAGAGTGGCATTGCATTTGAGTTTCAAAACCAAAGTGGCCGTGAGTTTGAGCCACGCGTCTGATTTTTTTTTGATCTTTTTTGATGATGGCTTGCCCCAAAGGATTTTTTGGGTGGAGGCCGCACCTTCTTCGGTGTGAATAGGGGAATCAATTTTTTAAAGAGTCGTTTTCTTTTCATTTTGAGGATTTCTCACCCTAGAATATTAGAAAGCAGTTGAAATCAGTTGAATAATGGCTGTGGATGGTTATGGGTGTTTTGAATGATGAAAAAACACATGTTTTCCTTTATCATTCAGTCCATGGTGCGGCGACTGGTGTGGCCAGGCAGAGGGTCTATTCCGTACCTTCGGCCGGGCAATTGGATGGTCTTCGTGACCTGTGGTGACTTCAACTCCAAGTGCCCACCAACAGATCCCAGGTTGCAAAGGTTTCAGCCGTACTCCAAACCTGCAGAGTTTTGTTACATTTGACTACCCTTTCCATACATGTTCAATCATTTTCACATATTTTCACTGATTGTGATGTTTGTTCATTTTGGTTGAATCTTCAGAAAATGAAACCGCTTTTCAATCGATACTTTGCTTAGGGGCCTGCGGTGTTGTTGCTTTGCAACAAAGACCGACCGCACCGAGTGAATGGAATGTGTGCAAGAAAACCAACCAAGAGTCTAGGTCCAAAACATTGCAAAATGATTTTATGCGGGCCATTTTGTAGCTTTTTAATCGCCAGTGTTTATTGACAGGTCAGAGCCATGTGGGTCAATGCTGAGCATGTCAAGGCCATGTTGGGCACATGTTATATAGATCCAGCTTCACCTCTAGGGATTGCGATTGGGTCATCCGGTTGGGCACCTCGGCGTTGCCCCGGTGGATAAACTGGACCCTGACTGAGGAGCTGAGCGTCGAATCATTCCCTGAGTTCAATCTCCGTTGGAAGTTGGTCTGTGGTGTGGCGATCATCGTCCTTGGAACAATGCTGGCCCTCTTCTCGGTCAATGCGATTTATGCCATGGCATATGCTGTCCTGTACAAATGCAGCCCGGAAGGGCAAGGGGGCAACGAACGAAACTTGTGGCCAGTGCTAATCGGACTGTGTAGCAGGGATCACTTGCTAATGCTGCACATGAAAATGAAGAAAATCTCCAAACCGGTGCCCTTCTTCCCAGCACTGCTCACTCTCATGCTGGGAGTTTTCCTGGCAACCACTGCGCAGTTTGTCATCACCCATTATGGCTTGATGATTCGTACTGGCAATCGGGACATTTGTTTTTACAACGAAAGCTGTTACTATCCTGGGAAGGTTTGGGACTTGCCCTGGAATCACATGGCTTCGAACCTTGCGTATTTTGTGGCTGCAGGGCATATCGTGTTCCAAGCGTTTTTTGCTGAGACGCGTTGCTATTTCTTCTCGCGACGCTGCATCATAGCCCTGTACAAAGCCATGGATTCGCAGCAAAAGGGCCACTTGGATCGGCAGGATTGGGCCAGACTCTTTCGGAAGGCCGATCGAAACCGCAGCGGCCGAGTGTCCCGGAGCGAATGGCTGGATCCTCAACTTGAATCAACTTAAGGATACCAGAAAAAAACGATAGAAACATCAGATTGAGATCATATTGAGATCATATTGAGATCACTTGAATCTGATGATTTTCTTCCAGTTTCCAGTTTCATACGTTGTTCCTTGCCGCTTGTTCCAAACTGCTTTTTGCCTCTTGCAGGCGGGTCCGTAAAGATCCGAAAGGAGGTTTCACCCAAGTGTAGAAAGTTATGGGGACCATGTTCATCCTCTGTGCGTACTGAGCATCATTGAAGAATACTGCATGCATCCGCATCCCAGTTCGAAGAGCAACCCGCTTTCAAAGCCCAAGGAAACGTATTCCAATCCCATTGGATTCGATTTCATTGATACCGATTGCAATGGCTACCTGGCAAAGGATGAGTGGAATGCAGCATTCCGGCGCTTGGACAAAGAAAAGACACTGACCCTTCAACTTCAGACATTTTTGTTCCATTTTGTTCCCATCCCTTCGGTCCCTTCCCATCCCTTTGTTGGCCACTGAGATGGTGCTCTCGCCGGCTCCTGATTGTCTTCAGGACCGGAAGAATTTCTGAGCTCGACATGATCAAAGTCATGAAGGACATCGACCTTCGTGCCTTCTATGCCATCGGCGTGGCTTTCCTGGGTGAAGGTATTGGCAGCATGTGCTGCTCTGCTGATCTTGGGACAACCTAAGTCCTTGGTTCGGCCCCACAATTTTTCGCACAGATCATTCTTGAAAGGTATGTAGCAGCATGTAGCTGTATGGAAGGTTTGAATCATGTGGATAGGTGTGGAAGAACATGACCAAGAAGTTTTTACATGTTTTTACAGGTTTTACTTGCACCTTAGGCTATCACTTGTGCCCATCCGTGGAGACTTTCCAGTTCGACACCTGCTTTATGATCCCCATTGCCAATCTGTTTACCCTGGCGCTGGTGGATTGGGATGGATGGGATGAGGAAGTTTCTGACGAAATCACTGCTTTGAAGTACTTTGTGTACATTTTGACACCCATTTGGCTCATCAATTTCATCGGCACTTGGTATGACATTGGTGTCTTCCCACTGGGTTGGCTGTATTGGGTTTATGCAGTGACAGTCGTCGCCTGGGCGGTGTGCGTTGCTTGGGCCAGTTTGAGGCGCGTCGTTCAGGTGCCAGGGACTTGTGCAGTCGGGGCTATGAGGGTCATCCAAGTGCTGCTGGTGATCTCCATCGGAAGTGCTTTCCTGATGCCCGTGGTGCGCAACGACGTCTTCAGTGGCACTGCCAACCTCTTCCTGATGCTGTCCGTTGTAGTGATGATCTTCGTCGTAAGTAGGCAGCTCTATGTCCATGATTGGATGTTCTTGAAATGCACTTGTCGAGAAGTGTGGGGTCGTATAATCAAGTACAGCTATGGAGTGGTCCTATGCGCTGTTGGCGTCTTGGCATGCATGTGCTTCGGAAAGAAGGTGGTCATTGTTGAGCCCGGCACAACCCCAGCGCAGAGTCATGATGTGAACCAGCACTGTGTGTTCGACATCTTCGATCTTCACGACGTTTGGCACGTTTTGTCTGCCATTGCCTTGGCACTCTTTGCCATGCTGTTGTTGGACGTGCGAGTGAACTCATGGGCTCGGAAGATCCTTGGACACAGACAGGTCATGGAAACAGTGAGCTACTTCCTTCACAAATTTTGATTAGCTTTTGGAAGTGGTAGGAGCACAAACTGATGGATTTTGCCAGAGTCGAATTGAATTCATCCACATGATCCTGATGCCTTCCAGAACCTCAATGAATCATGGTAAGTACTGGAAGTGACATGTTATGACAGTTTATGGCGTATCCTATCGCATCTCCAGAAAATGCAAGGGAATCGCGGGGGGCAAAGTGAAGATAACATGGCAGTGCATGGCATGTCAGGAGAGGTCTCCAGATCTTATTCGAAGATTTCCCGGGCGTTGAGCCCGACAGCGATGATGATGATGCCCTTATTGACTCTGAAGGCGAAGCCTTGTCACCGCCCTGTTGACATTGTATAAAGGAATGTATGAAATTGTTTGCAGACAAGCAACAAAGTTTTGCCTTCAGCTCTGCAGCTCAATGCGCTAACGCTCTCGACAAAGAATGCCGAAAGGACAACGCGAAAAAATGCCAATGTGTCAATTTGCCTCGGGGGGTTCGGTCAAACATTGGCAATTGGAGACTCCCCAGCCGTCCCAAAACTAAGGATCCAAGGGCCAAACCCAACAGGAACTGGGGCATAGTCTTTGAAACCGAATGGAGATGCGTCAGCCTCCCTCAGCTTGTGGATTCTTTTGAGGTTTGCTGGTAACCGACAGGAGGATGGTCAGTGACGATGTGTATATTCTGATCACCATCATGTCAATAGGGCCACCAATTCGTCCGGGGCATGGTGCTCCAAAATCCGTTGGGGAATCATAGGCCAACGATTTGTGATACGTTTATCAATGTTTAATTTCTATTTTAAGGCCCTGTTGATGCCATTTCCTTTGTAGACTGAGGCCCTCTAGGGCGCCTCAGGAACCATTTTTTGATACAGTTGACATTTTTCAGATTTTTAGCAGCTGTCGGGGCTTGCAGGATATCTCCTCAACTCCATCAGGGATATTTTGTATGATCATGCATAGGCATATACGAAAGCCCCATGAACCGTCCATGATGCCCATGACCTGAGATGATTGACGATGACTAAGTCGAAATCACAACTTCAGTTCTGTTGGATTTGGAACTGGCTGGAGCTCAGGATGCGCTTAATGAAGATGAAGGACGCCAGGGTTGCTGAAGAAAAAATGGGGAAAAAATTGAGGTAGCACGCTGCTTGATGGACTCGGCCCGAGCTGTGTTTGTTTCCAGATGGTTTTCTGATCATTTCCTATGGCTGTCCAACGGCTTTCTCTTCCGCTTCAGCCATTCCTGTGGAAATTCTCTTCTTCTTCTTTTTCTTCTTCTTTTTCTTCTTCTTCTTCTTCTTCTTCTTCTTTTTCTTCTTCTTCTTCTTCTTCTTCTTCTTCTTCTTCTTCTTCTTCTTCTTCTTATAATCATCATCTTCTTCTTCTTCTTCATCTTCTTCTTCTTCATGATTCAATCATCATCTTCTTCTTCCCCCACCATGGTTTCTTTCTTTCTTTCTTTCTTTCTTTCTTTCTTTCTTTCTTTCTTTCTTTCTTATTCTATTCTTTATTCTTTATTCTCTTTCCTTCTATTTCTCTTCGTAGCAGCTCTCTGTGTATTTTGGTGCAGCCCTGCAGGACCCGCAGAGCACATCCACTCAGCGACATCCTTTGGAGTCACCTGCCAGTGAAGGTGGGATGAGTATCGGCACGTGACCTGAAGATTGATGTTGCACATACCTTCGTCTGATACGAATCTAGACCTACTGTAATCATTTTTATTGATTCATGTATGTACATGCATATACATGATACATACACTCTCACACACACACACACATTTGTATATATATATATATATCAACAAATAAACACATGAAAGAAGGCATGTTGATTAGTACCTGGTTTCTGTCCTGATGCCTTCAGCTTGCAGGCATGGTTTGGCGGTGGATGCCCTATTCGCCTGGTGGGCCTCCGTTGCATTCTCCTGGAGAGTTTTCTGTTCCAATTGACCAAGGTTCCAATCTCATTGGCACAGTGGTGAGACTGGTGAGTTCCGTTGTGAGTTCAGTGCTCCTTTCATGGTGGCGTCAGGTGAGGTGGATGCTATTCTAGAAGCGGCCGAGAAGGGACGAGCCGTGCCGGTGTTCACACAGGCCAAGGCAACGGCCCCTGTCACTTCCGCCTTGTTCCTGAAGATGAAGGACCGGACGGCCCTTGGACGTGCCATGCTGCATATCGCAATCTCGCAGGAACAAGGGAACTCGCTTTTCAAGGCAGGCGAATTCATGAAGGCTGGAAGACAGTGAGAATCCTACATCTTGCTACATCCATCTACATCCTGAATTTCATCTACTGCCTGGTTTCCCAAGGTCCTCTTGCGATTTTCCGATGATTTCAAACCAGGCTGTTGCAGCGTACAACGCTGCTCTCCGTGAAGATGGTCTACCTCATGCGGATGCAGCAGTGGCGCACAGCAATGCAGCGCAGGTCCTGTGATGGGATGACCATTCACTGCATTTGGAATTCAGGATCGCAAAGGTTTCAAACATGTCTAGGATCCTGGTACCAATTTGTTGCCCGACATGATTTGCAATCATTTAGGACTTGAAACTACCGAGCTGTGGCACAGAGGTTGCAGATTTCTACCGTTGGGTGACAGGCTTTGATAAAGATGGCAGAGGCTGATGCATCTGCGCGCAAACCCCTTGCAGCCGAAGCGCTAAAGCGTGCAAATGAGGCTGGGCCAGGCTAAGCAGAGGCCAATGAATGCAAATGACTCGGAGGGAGAGAGAGAGATCCTCGTGTGCATATTTTAAAAATGTTAGTGTGCGCTTATTGAGTGACAGAAAGAAAGGCCAGACCAAAGCCTCTTTGGTGTGCTGGGCAGGCTGTTGAGCTGGACTCTACCAACGTGAAGGCTGGTGGCGCCGTGACGCCTATGGGTTGTTTGGAGTTGCGTAGCAATGTGAGGCCTACGCTCGTTGTGCAGCAGCGTGCGACCTCCTGGAAGAGCACGAGGCGATACAACTCCAACGTGGGTGATAGCGTGCGCCTGGGAATTTGTGCCTGTCCATGCTGTGCGTTGAGGCAGCTGCAGAGTTTCGCCAACACCAAGCACGATGCCAAGCTGCTGCAGAGGTCGGAAAGTAGTTGTGCTTCAGGGAATACGGAGGTCGTATGAGTCTGTATCAGCAGAAAACCATGCAAAGTCTGGGAGCAGAGAGGGCAGGTGACTTTAGCCATGCATTTGCCTTGTGCAAATCTGCCTGAAAAAAGGTAATATGACACCGATGCAAGGGACATGTATGCAGAAGCACTCGCCAGGCAACGCGGGAAGCTCGCCGCGCAGAAGCAGAACAGCGGCAGCAGCAGCAAGAGGAGCAGCGGAAAAACATGGCCGCAGCAGTGAAGGAGACTGAGACCGTGGCCGGGAGGTGTAGCACAGTGGGGGCAGTAAAGGGCAGCAAAAAATCTGAATGGTCCCTTCCAAAAAAAGTCGACCTTAGTGATGTCACAACGAGTATGGGTGCGTCCAAGACTTGGAATATTCTGCGACTGGAGGGAGGACACCAAAAGTGGGGATTTGTTTCATTCCTTCCAGCTCGACTCTGCTGCTTCTTTGCTTCTGTGCTTTTCTGCTGCTTTGCTTCTTTGCTTTGTTTTTGTGTTTTTTCTTTGCCTTTCTGCTTGATTGTTTTTTTGCCTCCCTGCTTCTCTCCTTCTCTCCATGTCAGCTCTGCTTCCTGGCTTTTGCTGCTGCTCTGCTAATTTGTTTTTTCTGCTTTTGAGCTTGCTTTAATGTCAGCTTGCTTTCAAAATGATTTTTAGAAGGACCAATTGAAAATGTGAGCCCAGCCGGTGCTTGCATATTAAGCACGCAGAAACAACAACAACAACAACAACAACAACAACAACAACAACAACAACAACAACAACAACAACAACAA
>VSDK01015394.1:159055-189036 GCA_009767595.1 Symbiodinium kawagutii
GGGGGGTTAAAACAAGGTTTCGCTGCCGATAGGGGTGCGGAGGAATTTGCACCTCGGTGTTTTCAGTGAAAGACAATCACAGCAGCAGCAACAACAACAACAGCAGCAGCAGCAGCAGCCACAACAACCAAAACAACAACAGCAACAACAGCAACAACAACAACAACAACAACAAGAACAAGAACAAGAACAACAACAGCAGCAACAACATCAAAAACAACAAAAACAGCAACGACAACAACACTGACAATAACAACAACAACAACAACAACAACAACAACAACAACAACAACAACAACAACAACAACAACAACAACAACAACAACAACAACAATGACAACAACAATAACATCAACAGCATCAAGAACATCAACAACAACGACAACAACAACAACGACTACAACAACAATAACAATAACCACCACAACAATCACAACAACAACGACAACAACAACAACAACAACAGCAACAGCAACAGCAACAACAACAACAACAACAACAACAACAACCAACAATCAAACAACAATCAAACAACAATCAAACAACAATCAAACAACAATCAACCAACAATCAAACAACAATCGAACAACAATCAAACAACAATCAAACAACAATCAAACAACAACCAAACAGCAATCAAACAACAATCAAACAACAATCAAACAACAACCAAACAGCAATCAAACAACAATCAAACAACAATCAAACAACAATCAAACGACAATCAAACGACAATCAAACGACAATCAAACGAGAATCAAACGAGAATCAAACGACAATCAAACAACGATCAAACAACAATCAAACAACAATCAAACCACAATCAAACAAGAATAAAACAACGATCAAACAACGATCAAACGAGAATCAAACGACAGTCAAACAACGATCAAACAACGATCAAACAACCATCAAACAACAATTAAACAACAATTAAAGAGCAATCAAACAACAATCAAACAACAATCAAACAACAATCAAACGACAATCAAACAACAATCAAACAACAATCAAACAACAACCAAACAGCAATCAAACAACAATCAAACAACGATCAAACAACAATCAAACGACAATCAAACAACAATCCAACAACAATCAAACCACAATCAAACAACAATAAAACAACGATCAAACAACGATCAAACAACGCTCAAACAACAATCAAACAACAATCAAACAACAATCAAACAGCAATCAAACAACAATCACACAACAATCAATTAACAATCAAACGACAATCAAACGAGAAACAAACGAGAATCAAACGACAATCAAACAACGATCAAACAACAATCAAACAACAATCAAACAACAATCAAACCACAATCAAACAACAATAAAACAACGATCAAACAACGATCAAACAACGATCAAACAACGCTCAAACAACAATCAAACAACAATCAAACAACCTTCAAACAACAATCAAACAACAATCAAACGACAATCAAACGACAAACAACAAGAGCAACAAGGACAACAACATTAGTGCGCAGAACAACATTCACAACAAGAAGAATTGTTTGCTGTGTGTGTGCTTTGGCCGGGAGGCGACGCCCCCTCCCCCAACCTCTTTCCAGCCTAAAATGTGTTCACGACCTGTTGTGTTCTGCTGGGAGCGCCTGCTGAAGACAGGTTGGCTTGAAGTCTTGGGGCGAGCCTGTAAGAAGGTGCTTGCAGAACGTTTGCACAGAAAGATGAAACTTTTGAACATAAAACCCGCTGGAAGTCCGATCAGAGGCCTCAAATTCACTGGTCCTGCCAATGAAATCGCAACATGCACATGGTACTAGAATGCTCAAAAAATCAACCGCGCCCTCCAAAAACATGGCATTGAACGCCCCCAATGCCGTACAGGTCCATGCGCCTAGTTTTTGTGATGTTGGCTGCCTTGGAACCTACGGTCATTTGTGCAGATTTATGTAGTTTGATGTGTTTTTCCGCATTTTCTCCAGCAGCATTCGGAACCATGCAGACTTGCAGGGCCTTGAGCCTGCAATCAACCACGAACAACAACAACTACAAGTGCCATGAGCAACAACCCTCACAACGCACGAGAACGGCAGCAACAAGAAAAGCAATACAAGGACGAAACACCATTTTGGACAAAGTGTTCCATGTCAAAGTCAAAGTCACAATGTCGCAATCAAATGATATCAAACGAAGGCTGCGAAGCTCCAATATGCACCGTAGCAAGAACTTGTTTCAAACCATAGAAAATCAAAGTGTAAGGTCCAGCATGGGAAAAAAATCCAGAATACTACACACACCAAACACCAGGCGAAATGAGCCCGTGCCACCTCCAAAATGAAAAATGCTGCAAACATTTGCAAACAAGATCAAGTCTGATGGAAAAACCGCAGTGTCACCTGCAAAATGCTGGAAGTATCACGCAGAACATCTCAACCAACAAACAGCAAACAACAACAAAATACACAAACTGAAAGGGCAAATAATTAACAAACAAATGCCCACCGTTTCGGGACCCATCAAGGTCTCCTGGTTGCAAAGTCCCTGAGAAAGCCTTGGATAAAGGAGAGCTGAATTGCTGAGACATTCTTCGATCATGACAGCTGATTTGGTCACTAACCTCCAAGTGTGCCACACGAAAGCGAGAAGTTTTGCTATTGTCTTTCTTGGCACCCAAAGCTTCCAACATAGTTTGGGCATGTTTAGGCAGGCTGTCCACAATCACAAAGGAGGGAAATACTGCAGAGATTTGCAATTCGTTTCCGCCTCAAGCATGGACTGATGGGAGTGGCTCCAAGTGAAGCTCCAAAGCTGCTCTCTCCCCGAAACCAGGAAACGTTTTTATTTTTCAAGCTCCTTAAAATATTTACATCATTTTCCATTAATAGACATTTTTTATTTCTATAGATATTCAAAGATTGTGAAGCATCAGCACCAAGATGTGCCCACAGGAGAAGGCTCGTTGCGACGCTTTGTTGGAGCGTGAACGCGAGTTGGAGCGTCAGCGGGCGAAGGAGGATGCGGGTGACCTTGGCCAGGCCCTGGGATCGGGGGTGCGGCCACATGTGGTGCTTGGCAAACGGTAGAAGGATTAGAAGGTGCTTAGCGATGTCTGTATGACTAGCCATGCTGAATCAATGTCTTTTGCAAATGCTGTTCACACATGTCTACATATGTCCGCAATACCCCAATGTTGTTCAGGAATGGGTTCCAGCGGATCATCCTCGCACCATAGACTTACATTCTTGTAAAGAATATATATATATATATATTTATTGATTTTTTTAATTAATTTATTTATTTATTTATTTATTTATTTATTTATTTATATGTACGTTTATATTTTCTTTCTCTATTTATTTTTTTTATATATATATATATATATATATTCTTTACCTGTAGCTGTTGGAAGAGTTTAATGGGCAAAGTCTGGAGCTTTGAGCTTCGGATTCTTTGGGCAGATTCTGGCCCTTGCCGCCTCCGCAGGCAGAAGCCACGCGTCTCTCCTCCATGCTGGGCATGGATAGCTCACTCGCAGGAATGCCCATGCATGGTGTGGGAGGAAACTAATTTTACGTTAATGTGGAAGTGACAAACGCAACATAGGCAACCTTAATCTCAAACTCTTCATACAAAGATCGGAGCACATGAGAACACATTCCCCGTCAGATGAAGTTTGAAAATTCATCGGTGCAAGGCATCAGTTGTAGGCCTGCCGAAACCTGGCAGAGTTGCATGTCATGGGAGACATTGGGCGGAAAAGATGATGTCAGCTGGAACTGCGAGGACTTTCAGGACTCCTTTGCTGCTCTTCCCTGCCCTTAGATATCCGTAGATGCCCTTTGCAAAAGAAATCCACTTTTGAAACAAACTGAGAAGATCTGAGAAGTGCCGAAGGCAACGCATCTTGAAGCGCTGGTGTGTTTGTCTCTTCGTGGGCCATTTTGGCTGAGCTGTTTGCACATACGTATTGCATGCGTAGGTGTGTTGCACATGTTGCAATTTCAAGTGGATGGATTCTGTAGTCAGATGCGACAGCAAGGATCTTGGAGCACGATCCGCAATTCCTTGACCTCAGCAGCAACTGGATGAGTTGCTCAAGCCACTTTTGACGCAAGAATTGCGAGTAGAATTGCAACCAGCACATGAGAAGCCGATGCCTTATCCACGAGAAGGCCTCCCTTGAGCATGTTTTAGCCACGTTCAACCTGGCGGCTGACTTCTGGCATGCAAGAAAAAGCAACGTTATCATGTTCATTCTTCGAATCGTCGAAGGGTCGTGGGTCTCAGAAATGCGCTCAAAGGCTGAAAAATGATAATACACTCACCAAAAAAGATAATGATTTGAAGTGCCAATAACCTGACAAAAATGATACAACACACACCAAATCCAAATGACATTGATCCAAACATTCAATATTGATCTTCTCTCCGGAAGCTTACATCAGGGGGCAACGGCAGGGGCTCTGATGGCCATTCTGCTGTGAATCCCCAGCGTTGAATGAAACAAAATGAGAAGTGGATGAAGTCGATGGGCAGATGGGCATTGGATAGGCATTGACGACCTCACAGGCGTGGTGAGTCCTGTGAGTCAAGCTGACAGGCCCTGACCGGCACGTTTTGGTCGCACCGAAAAGGTCAAAGCAATGTGCTGCTTGTGCTGTTCCATTCCCACCTTCCAGACCTTGAAAGGTGTATGTGCGTCATATATTTGGAAGATGCGAAAACAGCCTGGCTTCATCTTAGCTTCCGTATGGGCCTACCAGTTGTGGATGAAACCATCTCTGGCTCTGATTTCTATGCCCCTTGTTTTCCACATGCATCCAGACTGTCCCACCGGTGTGCCAATTGGCTGAAACTCTGCATGCTGTGCCAGGCCACTTGGGAATGGGGGAGACAGCAGCGTCCGTGGCTGGACTGAGAACGAGGCACGCTACCATTGAGATGCACTGAAGGCCACGTGACAAATTGTAGACAGCTGCAATTCCTTTTGCTGTGTGCATGTGACGACTTACACTACGTGAACGCAGTGTATTTGCACAGGTGTTCACAGAATCTCTGCGTGTGTTGAGATTTGGGTTGCAGATCCGGCCGCAGAATTTAGAGTTTGCTTGAGGTAAACTCATGCTAAACCAATAATTCAAAGACACAGCAAGATACACCTGCAAAAGCTTTTGAGATACTGTTTTGTATATGCTCTAGTGCATGCATAGATATTTGTGTGTTTATTTGTGTCTATATATATATATACATCGATTTGACAAATATGTTTTCCAGCTTTTTCCCCTTCTTGGCCTCGCAGCTCGCTCTTGCTCAGAGCAATGCAAGCGTTGCGAACTGCGCTTGCCTGACTGCAACCCCCTGCCGAAGAACGTCAGTTGGGAATGCAAGATTGAATGAAAGTTATGGTTTTGTAGCCGACATTTCATGCCAGGCAACCAGGCTTGTTTGCCATTTGGATGTAACCAATTCGTGCCTTTGTTACTTCCGCGTTTTGACAGCAGAATCACGCCATGGATGGACGCTGGGACGTGTCGTTGCATGACTTGCGGGCTGTCTATGACCCAGAGATGCACATAGCTATGCTACAAGATAGCAGCAGGCACCGCTTCTACGCCCAATGTTTGCTGAAGCACCAAGATGACTTCAAGGATAAGGCCCGTTTTGCAAGGCTTTTTGGTGGAGTGGTTTCATGTGTCATTGCATGATTTCATTTTATGCGCATGACGTTTCCATAGAATTCTGATGAATTCTGTACATGCGTGCGGGCGTGTTGTTTGAACGTTTGGCCCTGGCCTGACAAGCTGGAACGGTGGCCTTTACCCAAAACACTGTGATGGGCCCTGCAGGTTGCCGTTGATATTGGAGCAGGCGTTGGGATCATGTCCGCCCTGGCTGTGGTGCATGGCAAACTGGGCCATGTCCATGCAGTCGAGGCACCCTCGCACTTGTGAAGAAAGGTTCTCAAAGGTTATGGATGAATTTGGTTACATGATGGTGTACATCTGATCTGAAGGCTATGGGGAGAGAGATGGTGTACATGAATTATATCAACATTCAAGCAAACAGTTCATAAAGATTATTTGAAGATCTTGAAGGCAACAGCTGGATATTAGCGGGCTAAGTCGAAGGTGGCACCGAATGCTAAGGTGCCACTGGTGTGGCGACACAAGTTGAGTTCATCGCGACAGGTTCTGCCTGAGGTCGCTCGGATCATCCCCAAAGTCCTGGAAGCTGCGCTGGATGAAGAGGACCCCACGGGGCTGGAACCTGGCATGGTAAGTGTTGCAGATGTTGGCAGCTTGGCCCTCCCGGCCCCCAAACCCAGGAGCGGAGCAAGATCACTGTGCACTGTGGCTTTGCTGAACAGTTTTGTGCTACTCCTGGATGGCCTGCAGATGAGGTGGCCTTGGTAGTGTCAGCTACTTGGGTCCAAGCGTGGGATTGGAGGATGTTGGAGGTAGGTTTGCTATGGGGCTATGGCTTGCTGTCGTAGTGTAGGATATGACGACGGGAAGGAGGGGGGCAGGATGCAACAATCTGTTGAGAGAGAATCGCCAACATAGCAGCTGCATGGAATGCCGGCAAGCGCTTTTTTTCGAGCTCGTTTTATACACGCTTCGTTTTTTAATGAATCCATGAAAGTCGCTGACTTCGTCCGTAAATGTCAGGAGCCGTGTCCATACCTTTTGTATCCTTTTGTTCACCCCCCAGACCTGTAGAATTCAACAAGCCGTGTCAGGGCCTGCCCAGTATGAATCGTGTAGCCTTTCGTTTTGTAATCCTGTCCCTGCGTTTACTTGGTACAAGCAATTTGTTTCCTTTTGCTGCCTTTGTTGATTTTTCACTGGGAACTAGTAACTTTCTTGTTTTATGCTGTCTTTCTTCATTCGTAGTATTTTCATGTATTTTCTACCAATAGCTCGGTTGGAGCGAACCCCTGAGCAGCACTTGTACAATTAGATACAATTCGCCCATTTGTAAGGAATCTTTTCGTGCTCGGACAGTGTGTGCCAATGTGTCTCGCTGTGTACTCATGCCCTTCCTTTTTCTTGGTACGGGCAATTTTGACGTTTTTTTCTGGGACACTTAGTTTTTGCTGTTGCGCGCTACCTTTCTCTTGCGGCATTCATTTGCCAGCTCTTGCTTCCTTTTGTCGAGTCTTATTCTCTCGAAGCGCCAACAGTGCACATGATAGTTTTCTGCTTTGGGTCTTCTTTCCAGAGAAAGTCAGGGAACATCCGGGAATTATTTTCTAACCGTCGAACTTGGGCAGGTTCGTTTTTCTAGAGCAGCTTCAAGCAACAGGACCGGTTTTGCGAATCGAACATCGCACGCCATACGCCACAGTGAACCTACAGGTGTCATGAGCACGCATTGTGCTACACTCTAAGGGTCCTTTTCAATCCTCTTCGGGTTTCTTGCTTGGTTGTGTGTGTGTGTTAGTGAGTTTGCTCGTGCTGTATCTTCAGTCTTACATCCACTGGCCACCAGCAGTAGAAAGATGATCAACATTTGTGCAGATGACACTGTCAACCAGCCAAATAGAGACACTACGCTCTTATTTACGGCAATTTTGTCTATGTTCATACATTTTCCCGATTTTGGCTGAAGGAGAGTGCCATGCTGGTGCATGACCTTCGACTGTTGTATATAGGAGGTGCACTAGCTTCCACATCACCGTTTGACTTCGTATTCAGACGTCATGTTGGATGTTTCCTTTGGATGTTCACCCTTTTGTAGTGCGATCGACTTTAACATTTGAATACATTTGAGAGTCAGGAATCAGGAGCAGCCTTTTTGCGCTCTGGTCATTTTGGGTCATGCCCCAGCATTTCTTATCACCCCAAGTTGGTCGTGCAGCGCAGTGTGCAAAGCAAGTGCATTTCCCTGGCGAAAAAAAAAAGCTAACAAATCCCCATATGTGGAAAATGTGAAGCCTCTCACAAGTTGAGGCCAATCCACAACTGTCAGCAGTAAAAACGACACCTTCGTCCAATTTTTTGCCCAGGAATGGCTTGGCATTCTGGCACTGAATGAGGGCATGGCCCAGCCTTTGCTTCGCTGCCGCGATGCCCTTTGCCACTTGGCGGCGAAAGTGGTGACATGGGATGACATGGCCATGGCAGCAAGTAGCCCTGGGCATTGTGCACAGGTCCCATCAACAATTGAGATGAGAAGACGATATCAGTTGATATGAGATAGATATGCGATATACATTTATTTATATGGCAATGGGTCAATATTAACCAACCACTAGTGGGGGATAATGACCAACCATTTTAAGGGAAAACAATGGCTAATGATAGGGGAACCAGGGGTACGGGGTTTTGACTCACAGCCATATTTCTATATATGTAGATATAGATAAGTTGTTGAGCAGGTCATCCTCAACAAATCCAAACGAGTTGGAAGGAACCGCCATCCAGGCCTTTGTGGATTTGCTTCCAGGATTGGATAGAGATGATTGGACTCCGAAAGATTCTAACCTTTTGTGGTGTATTTCTCAGGTAACCAAGCTCTTATCAATTTTGCTTCGCTGACAATGATTGCATTATTGATTGTTATTGCGACATTCAATTGTTGCACCTTTTTGTAATATGACCCAGGCGGTATGCGAATATGCATTAACTGCAGTACTGACAGGATTTGTCTTCCAATTTCGATTGGCCAAAAAAAGCCATTTGATCCTAGTTGAAATATTGAAGAAATATTGATTAGTGGTTTTAATGATTGAATTTAGATTTGGTTCAATCAATGTTTTAACCAGTAAATATTGTTGGTTTAAATGGATTTCAAACATTTCTAATCAATATTGACCTTGTAAGACCGATTGAATGGGTTTATCGCCGTTCTCAAGCTTCTATGGATGTCTTTTGGGGAGCTGTTCAATCTGCGCAGCTAGGGATTGGTTCAAATTGGTTCGGGCTGGCTTGTCCCTCTCACTGTGGACCACCATTGTGGGGAACCCTCCTCGGCTGTTTCCTCCTTGGTTTCCTGGCTGGTGCGAGCTTGGTCCTCCTTTTGATCCTTTCCTTGCTTGGGTTCCGCCTCCCCTTGGTTCTACATCCCTCTGCTCCACCTGCTGCTGCAAATCTCACTCGGCTGTCCAGGTATTTGCATGAGTATCCCCGAGGCTGATCCTGCTATCGTGGAACTCTCCCTCACCTTTTCTGGTCTTCAGGTCACTGTGCGTGGTCCTCTTGATCAGGCTGCTAGGTTCGTGGAAAGGGTTTCTGCTCTTCCTCGGGAGGTATCTCCTTCCTCTTCGAGGCCATCTGCTGTGGCCTCGCCTGGACTTAGGGGCCACGGCGCTGCTACTGTCAGTTCCGCTGCTTCCTCGGTTTCAGGGACTGGTGAAACTCGGGCCTCTATTTTGGCCTCTTTTGATCCTTGTCCTCCTCACCTGCTGCAACGTGCATCTCGCAATTTGGGGGGATCACAACAAGAGGCACATCTCAGAGCGACTCGAGCCTGGGTGGCAGGCAATTGGGCAAAGGCCGTGGTGGAAGGACGAGTGTCCTCTCCCAACCGCACTCCATCCATTGACTTGCAGAACAGGTTCTGGGCGGTGGCAAGGGCATCTACTTGTGAGGCTCCTCGGATCTTCACAACTTCAGCGGCCTACCACAGGGCCCTGGGCCCCCTTGAGCACAGCGATTCAGTATCCCAGGCATTCCCCTCCGAGACGGAGGCTCGCATTTACTTGGAGGCAGCTGGCCTTCAAGTCTCTCAGCTCAATTGAAGATGGAGAGCAACACTTGCGAGGTGTCAGAGAACTACACGGTCCATGTCATCGATATCCCTCCTGGTATGGACGAGGCGGTGGAGTCAAATGTTGCGTTGGCCCTGGTGATTTTGAAGAGACATACAGGTATGCTGTTAGCAGTTCCTACAGGCTTCTTCTCCGAAGAGGCCTTAGCAGCAGGCCTCACAGCCGGGCCCGACGATCAGATAGGTCAATCCACCACCTTGGCACTGCCAGCAGGGGAGAAGTTCGACTTGGCCGCGCTGGATCAACCTCAACCGTTGGAAGATGCTTTTGTGGCTGTGGTGCTCGTAGATGTTTCGAACGACATGGCCCAGTTCCTTTCTCCCTATGGTCAAGAGCACGATGTAGACACATGCATGCCTTCGATCAGAACAACCCGTACCTCCTGCCTTTGTCCGTGGAACTTGCACAAGAAGCATGGTCATGGGTGTTGGATCCAAGCTCAGGTCAGCGGGTTGCGTTCTACTCAGCAGACGAGGGTGTCGAGAACGGAGGATCTCCGGTAGCAGTTCCATTGCCTCCCAAGCGCAGAGCCGCGCCTTCTTCCAAAGGAGGTGCAAAGCCAGAAGCAGCAGATGGGCAAAAGAAGGCACGACCCACCGCAGCATCTTTGGCAGTCACCATGGAGAAGTTTTTGCGGAGTCACTTCCAAAGCTGACAGATCAGCTATCCTTGCTGCAGGCTCGTCAGGTGGAGATGGAGGAGAGGCTGACAGGCTCCATTGCGGGCCAAAGCAGACCCTCAGGCAGCCACTGGGTTCCTCAAATTCCACTGGATCCTTGAGTGCTGCAGCAGCCCCTTCGGAGTTGGTCAAGCTAATGCCCCCTCCTACCAGAAGTATGTCCTCCCTCCATCAGAGCCCAGTTCGACCCAGGGTTTCGTTTGCCAGCATGGAAGAAGCCAAACAGCTGCAGCAGGAAAAGCAAGAGACCGAAGAGTCGGGGGACCTTGCGAAGGCGATCTATGCGCAGAGCCATGCCCTCACCACTTCGGTTCAACACTTGGCTTCGACAGACCCCCTCCAGGACTTGGCTTCGTCATCCAGCTCGAGCATCTCATCGAAGGGTTCCCAAGGCAGGATGAGATTGCAACAGGAAGTGGCAATGCAGAGGGGAACTTTCTTTCAGTCAGTTTTGCAGCAGATGGCCAGACGGATGCAGCCCACGAGGATTGCAGAGCAGTCTCCGGCAGAGCTTTCGATGAGGGGCATCACTCCGACGTCCTACCTGGAGCGCTATGGTGGCTATGGGAAGTTGAAGGACATCGGTTGCTTCCAGTGGCAGATCTGCCTCATCATGGAGCATCTTCAGCACGACAACATCAATGCGGCGAAGGATGGGAATGCATTGCTGGCTGTGTGTCTCGAACAGACGGCGTTGGATCAGGGGCGGACAGACGTGGGGCTGTTACTTTCGCTGACGGAGGAACCGCCGGCAGGGGTCTTCACGAACCGCTCCCTACCTGGCACGTTTCGAGGCCGCCCCTTTGCACCAATGGCAGATCAGAGATGGATCACGACGACCTTGGCTTACATCCGGGAGATGGATCTCATCAACAGCCGTCGACTCGATGCCACCTCCTCAAAGACAGGGGACAAAGACCAGCCGGAGAAGGATCCTCAAAAGCCAAACCCCAAAAAGACTCCGAAGAAGCATCCAAAAGGAGGTGGAAAACAAAGAGGTCAGCAGGCAGAGGAGGAGACGTAGATTCCCAGGACTCTCGCTTTCTGCACCAACATCATGAAGGTTTCGTTCCAGCTGCTCAACTTCATGATGCCACCACCTCTTTCTTTAGAGTTGCAGCTTCTTTGCCAAGATGGATTTTGGGGACTCGAACACGTTTTGCCAGTCTCCTTGCAAGCTCTTTTTCGCTTTAGTGCCGAGGCAAGACTTCGGCTACCATAGTCTTTCCTCTTCCACTTGCTGACTTTGGACTTTTCAGTGGAGGAGGCCCCAAGTTGCCAAGGAGAAGATGTGCCACATTGCTCAGGAAGCGGTTGCTACACTTAGTGATTGTGGCCTTGAACTACCTTGAGGGCTGTTTGAACTATGAGACGGTCCATCTTCTTGGGAGGCGACCCAATGCAGTGCAGCGTTCCATTCATGCTCGCTTGAGGTCGCTGGTGGCTATGTGTGATTCACCTAGCATTGCATCTTGCCCGGTGGTGCCAGGTAGGTCAGGACCAGAATTCATTGCAAGGTTGTTTGAGCTTGAGCAGTTTGCAGAGACGGAGGAGCTTCTCAGTGTGGAGCATTATGCTTCGGGTCCACAAGACTTTGACAAGAATAAGGTTGGTGCCGCAAAGCCTGTCTCCCAGAACCTTCCAGTGCAGCCCTACTCATCCCTCGATGCCTCTCGTTTGAAGATAGTTGGTCGAGGGGGTTGGGACCTTCAAGCTTATCTTGAGGACAGCTTGTTGTGGCTTCCGTACGTGGAGCCGAAGATCCTGCAGCATGGGCAGCAAATTGATCGCAGTCAAGGACCAGTTCTATCACGAGAAGACCCTGAAGAATGCCTCCGTCTTGCAAAGCTTTGGGATAGCCAAGGTTTGCTTGGTTTGGTGAGTGAGCCGCCTCATGATGATGCGTTCACACGAATCTTCAACTGCTACAAGTCAGAGAGCCATGACAGACAGATCGGTGACCGAAGGCTTGCAAACATGACCGAGTATGCCGTGCCTGGACCCAGTCGTTTTCTCCCTGCAGGATACATGTTGACAAACTTGCATGTGCCCTCTGGACATTTGGTGTATGGTTCGATCTCGGACAGGAAGGACTTTTATCATCAATGTGCAGCGAGCCGGGCGAGGAGTTCCACCAATGTCTTGCCATTTGCGTATGACCTCGAAGCCTTCAAGGACACCGTAGCCTTGGATCAGTTTTTCGCTTTTGAAGCTGCGCAACCGAGAAGTCGTGAGCTTGGTGGTGACTACCTTGGACGTGCTCGTAGGTCGTTGCTTGTGGATGGGACTACAAAGGTTTTCCCCTGCTTCAATAGCTTGCTTCAAGGAGACCATGGAGGAGTTGAGTATGCTACTCAGGGGCACTTGTCATTGTTGCAGGATGCTGGATTGCTCAGGGCTGAAGTTCACTTGCAAGGGCACAAACCACTCCCACTTGGCAATGAATGGGAAGGTCTGGTCATCGATGACTACTTTGCTCTTTCGGTGGCAAAGCCTCGTGTTCCAGCTCAAGCCTCAATCTCAGTGCAGCAAGTTTCGACAGCCTCTGTCCAATATGATGCAAAAGGAGTCATTGGTTCCCCGGAGAAAGACATCATTGGAAGCAGGCATTTCAAGGTCGTTGGTGCTGAAGTTGATGCTTCTCCAAAAGCCCTATCTGAGCGAAAGGTCTTGGTTGGCGCCCCTCTTCAGAAGCGGCTGGCCATGTGTTTGCTTTCCCTACGAGTCGCTCGGCTACCTGTGATCTCCACTGCTTTGGCCTCTAGATTGACTGGCAATTGGACTTCGATCTTCATGTTCCGCAGGTGCTTGGCATGTGTGCTGTCTGAGATCTATGCATTTTGTCATGTCGATGGAGCCTCGGAGGATGATGTCTTTGAGTTGCCGCGTTCCACTGCAGATGAGCTTGTGCTGGCCTCCATCCTTGGATTCATTGCAGTCTCTGATGTCAGTGTTGCTTACCACCATGAAGTGTTCGCAACTGATGCTTCGATGCAGAAGGGAGCTGTCGTCTCTAGGCCGGTTAGCCCAGAAGTTGCAAAGGTGCTTTGGCTTGGAGGTGACAAGAAGGGGGCTTATACTGCTCTTGATCCTCCTTTTCGTGAACTCACGCGTGCTTTGGGGGAGGATTCTGAAGATGTTGAGATGCCCGGACCACCTGTGGTGCATGCTTCGAAGTGGAAGTCTCCTGAGTTCTCTTTCGACTTCATCGAGGTCTGCGCTGGTGTTGGGTCAGTCAGCAAAGAGCTTGCAAAGATGGGCTACTCAGTTGCAGCTCCAATAGAGCTCTCAGGTTCTCAGCACTTCAACATCACGGACTGTCGGCTCGTCACTTGGCTCTGCAACATGCTAAAGCACAAGAAGATTCGTTCTATCATGGTTGAGCCGGTTTGCGCCACGTTTTCTCCAGCGGCGCACCCAGCAGTCAGATCCTATGATCGCCCGAAAGGCTATGATAGGTTGTGCCCAAAGACCCTTAGAGGAAATGACATCGCCTTCAAGTGCCTGTTCTTGGTGTGGTATGCTGCCACCTGTGGTTGCCCAGCTCTCTGTGAACAGCCTCGACTTTCGAAGATGGCTTGGTTATCCATTTGGAGGTTTCTAGTTTCATCCAAGAACTTTGCAGAAGCAGTGGTTGCCTCATGCCAATTTGGAAGCCCGCACAGGAAGGAGTTTCGCATGCTTGGCTGGGGCATTGACATGGAGTCCATGACCCGCAAGTGCCCTGGAGGACATAGCCACATTCGCATTGAGGGAAAGTGGGCCAAAGGATCTGCCATCTATGTCCCTGCACTTGCACGGCACTTTGCCACTTTCATAGCAGCCGCCCTTCGACGTGTTAGGACTGTGGAGAGCCATGCAATGGATGTTCGAGGTCTTGAATCGGTCCTTTGCAACGATGTCTTGACAACTGGGCAGTGGAAGGTTGAGCTTGCTTGGAGGTGGAGGTCGCCATCGCACATCAACGTGCTGGAGTCATCAGCTTTTGTGTCGCTCTCGAAGCTCTTGCTGCATCAAGGTGATGGTGATTGCCGGTTTTCAGCGTTGCTTGACTCACAAGTTGCAAAGTGCTCACATGCAAAAGGAAGGTCATCAGCCAAAGCTTTGAAGCCCACTTTGAAGAAGTCAGCGGCCCTTCAGTTAGCTGGTGGACTTTATCCAGCTATGAACTTTGCTCCCACTCGCCTCAACACTGCCGATGCTCCTTCAAGAGACAAAGAGTTCCATGCCATGAATATGCACAGTATCGCCTCGCTTGCCGATGTCAAGACGCTCCAAAAGGTTCATGCTGTGTGCTTGTCCCGAGTTGCTGCCAACTGGATTCGGCTGGTTTTGCTCCTTGTCCACTTGGACTGCGTTCACGGCTTGTCTTGGGGAGATTCCATCCATGCTTCCTTGTCTTCAGGTGGCCTCGTTGGATTTCTTGGATTTTCCTTTGACTTTACCGTTGGGGCCTTGGACTTTGTGGGCTCGGCCATCCTGAAATGCTGCCTTGAAACTCTCGGTGGTTTGCCTTGGATTTCATCGGCTTGCAGTGCTCCTCGGACTTTGGCCTATGGACTTGTCCCTATCGAAGTTCTGAGCGTGCATCTCCCTGTGGTGCTTTGGACTTGTCTCTTTCTCCATTTGCTTCTCCATGATGCGGTTCGCAGAGGGTTTGGCAAGCTGGCTACCCCAATGGTTTTGGTTGCGCTTATCCCCCTGGGAAACCTACCAACTGGTTGTTTCAGTGGCATCCATGGATTGCAGCCATTGCCCCTGTGTGGCCTTTCACTTGCCTCAGCCATGCCTGTTCTGCCAACGAACCCAGCCGAAGAGGACAGAGCTTCTCGCAGGTCTGGTGTGAAGCTGTTTGCTGACAGGGTCGTGCGGCCCGAGACAAGGAACCGGAGGGATTCATTGCTGGAGCAGTTCGACAGATGGTTGGTTCAACATGCTCATGTCACGCTGCATGAATTGCTGCATTCCTCTGGCTTCACTCCGGAACAAGTTTCTGAATACCTGGTAGCCTATGGGAAGGATCTTTTCTATGGGGGGAAATCCAATGGGCGGTTTGCTGAAACGATAAACGGAGTTGCTAGCAGAAGACCGGTGTTGCGTCGACAATTGGTTGGGGCATGGGACCTGGCCTTCAGTTGGGTTGCTGATGAACCAGCACGGCATCACCCGGCGATGCCACTTACAGTCCTGCTGGCTTTTGCTTCATTGTGTTTACTCTGGGGCTGGCCAGTTGAGGCCGCTGTTTTGCTGCTCACTTGGACGGGGCTGCTGCGAATTGGAGAAGTGTTCGCTGCTCATCGCAGGGACCTCATCCTCCCTGAGGATGGCGCTCCTGGAATGCAGTTTGCACTTCTCCAAATCCAGCAACCCAAAACACGAGGTGTTTCTGCAAAGCACCAGGCGGCTCGGATTGATCCAGAGGATGTAGTGCTGCTTCTCAGTGCAGTTTTTGGGAAGTGGCCAGCAGAGAGCAGGCTTTGGGGATCATCGCCAAGTACTCTGAGGAGGAGATTTGCAACCTTGCTCAAGTCGCTTGGCCTGCCCACAACAAGGGGGCGAGATGTCACGCCCTACGACTTAGCCTCATTGAGACCAGGAGGAGCCACGCACCTCTTGCATCGCTTTGAAGATGCTGAGTTCGTCAGAAGACGAGGCAGGTGGGTTTCAGTGCGAGTCCTCGAAACATATCTGCAGGAGATTCAGGCTTGCACTTATCAGGCAAGGATGTCTGATGACACACGAAAGCGAGTTGCATCCCTTTCAGCTTCGTTTCCGATGATCCTGGACAAAGCCCTGTACTGTCTTCGTACAGGCATTCCATGTACAGCTTGGCCACTGCTATGGTAGACGAGTACGGCGAAAAGGGTGGAAGGTGTGGCATTTTTAACCGCCAACTTTTGGCAAAAAGCCGTTGGCCAGAGAAGCAACCACCTTGGAGTGAAACAGAGTGCATGAGGTCTTGACCTTGTAAGACCGATTGAATGGGTTGATCGCCGTTCTCAAGCTTCTCCCACCACACCCGGCTTTGCTCCCCAGTCATCATAGCAGTGGCATTTTTAACCGCCAACTTTTGGCAAAAAGCCGTTGGCCAGAGAAGCAACCACCTTGGAGTGAAACAGAGTGCATGAGGTCTTAGATATTTCAATTCTTTGAGTTTGTTTCTTGGTGCGCTCTGAGGTCGTGGTCGCACTCCGTTTCGAATGCTGCCCGGCTGGCTGCGTCTTTGGGTGCAGCCGGGCAGGGCACAGCAGGGCGCTGCCTGTGGTCCGAGAGTCTGGGCCTTGGAAGTGGAAGTACCCCATGAAGGCAGGCATTAAGCGTACCTGAATGAAGTAACTTTGAAGTAAACAGCTACACGGAACTTATTCGGTCGGTAGTATAAGGGATACTGGCATAAGAAGGGGTATTGCGATAAGAAGTTGCCATAAGATGCCAATGGAAGTAAGCTAATCAGAACACAGTGTTGAGTCTGTGGCCTTGAACTTGGTGAGGCCATCAGCAGCGATCAATTGGAAGGCAGCGCCAAAGTGTTGCTGGACCTGGATCTCAACACGTGTAGCTTCAGCGACCTCTTCGAAAACCCAGGGATTGACTTGGAGAGCTGTGAGGTTCCTACTGCAGCTACTGGCTTGGTGGGATGGTTTGATCTGCACTGTTGCAAGGACCACCCTGAGGTGAAAATGTCTACATCACCCAGTGCACCCAAAACACATTGGCTCCAATGTTGGATGCCCTTTCAGAAAGCCTTGAATGGAGAGAGCAAGTGTGGCAAGTTGCACGTGAAGGTTCAGCTGCGGCCACAAAAGCTGGCAGGGCTTCCCGAGTTGTGCGTGGCGTTGTCAGGTGCTCAACAAGCTCTTTACTTCTTGGACCGAGGCATTGTGGAATACGGGGACGTGCCAACGTTTGCCACAGAAGAACCTGACTTTAAGAGACAACGGCGTGCTGAGGATATCGAAGCCATCTACTTCCCGTCAGATGTCCAGGAGCTGGTGCGACTGGCCCAGCAGGCTGTGCAAGAAGGCGCAGGACCTGATGCCTAGGAAAGCAAAACCAAAGAGGAAAAGATGAGAAAAAGTGGACAAATAAAATGAATAGAGAAAGAATCAGAATCGAAAAGAAACTAGCTGCAAGCGTATTGGCTGAAGAGCATTCGTGTCAGATTGGACGGTCGTACAACAGCACAACCGATATCAAGCGATGGTTCTTGCTTGATATGTGCGAACTGGAGCAAAGGACATAGAACTTTGATGGCTGCAAGTGCGGACGGCTTGATGTCACATACGCCATATGCTTTGCATCAACAATGCCTACTCCATCATGACTTTGACTTGCAGCAACGTTTTGGCTTGTCTACTCCATCTTTGGCATGTGGGCCAAATCGATCCAATAGTTTGCAGCTCCCATCAGACGCCAGGGTCATCTCTGACCTGGTCTTCTCAAAGCCAAGGTTGGAAAATCCTGGATGCTGCGTGAGAAAATCGCGTTTTCTGATGGGTTCTGTTGGCAAATATTGACAGTCTTATAATTGCTGTATGTCTGAGTGTCAGCAAGGAACATCGACTCCTCAGGAGGACTATGGGAATGGATTTCGGCCTTTCTCTTTCCCAGGGAATGCATTTACAGTGGCTGTTGGCTTGCTGATTGGCTGATGAGCTTGTATGATTGCTTGTGTCGTTGATTGTGTTTTGTTTTGTTTTGTTTTGTTTTGCGTGTTTTGTTGTGCACTTGTGCAATCCCAAAGTCAAGATGGCTGTCTTTGGTACTCAGGTGGCGGTTAAAATAGAAGACAGTTCCACGGAGGCAAAACAGCCACGGTAGATGTAAATACAATTGATGCAACGGATCGCGAAGGGGACCTCAGCGGCAACAATCACAGTGCTTGGCCAATGGTTTCATATTCCATGTTCTTGGGCGATGGCAATCCTGCAATAAGCCAGAAGACAGCCTTGCAATCGACCAGTAGCTTGATTTAGGGGAGTGTCAACATGTGTCAACTCTCGAAAGACTAGTCCCAGCTCGAAACCGGTACATTTTTTACAAATCCCAACCAGGCAACTTTGCGTCAAAAACTGTGCAACCGTAGTATCCATTGAAGCGAGATGCGACATGATTATGTACAGCAACCAGAGCAGAAAACTGTACAACCAAGGTCTTCTGCCGGATGGCAATGCCATCGCCGACAGCAAAGAGAACAACAACAACAACAACAACAACAACAACAACAACAACAACAACAACAACAACAGCCTTGACTGCAATAGCAACCACACCGAACTCAGCAACACGGCAGGTAAGCAGAATACAACGGAGACCTTGCATGACCTTGCTATGTAATCTTTCTCTGTATGCTCATACTTTTCTCACCTCGGAATCGTGCCGTTCTTTCAGGCTTTCTTCCAGCTGGGTCACTTCAGTCAACTCAGAAAAGTTATTGGTGTGGAAAGGTAACTCTGTTGAGCAGATCGTTTGGATTGAGGAGCGTTGATGGGTAGGGAAAAATTGTCCATTCAGATAGTCACACTACAGTGCTGAATTTGACTTGCAGTCGTCATAGATTTTTTGTTGCAATGACATGTTCGCGCTGTTTGGAGAGTTTGGTCGGTCTGATCCTGCACTACCTGGACTTCATCACTGATGTCACTTGACTACAGTACCTTGTGTTCCTTTTCTGGTTTCAGCAAGAGTTCCCCTTTGTTGAGTCTTCTACTAATTTTAGTGGGCTTTCCAACAGCTTAAATCAAGGGGGGGTTCAGCCCAGATTGTGGTTTTGTGGTGCATTTTGGCCGCCTGTTCCGGTAAAGCTCTCATTTGGATTCTGGTCATGTGTGCCCACTTTGTTGGAGGTTCTGGACCTATTCGCTTTGAAATTCTGGGGTCCTTTACATTGATTTTCTAGGCCTTGAGCTTTGTTCTGGGCATGTGTGCCTTCGATTCCTTTGCAATAAAAACACGTGTCCAAAAAAGACACGGGGTGAAGAAAACACGCTGAGAGTATCCAATTGCAATTCCTGTCAGGGACAATGCATGACTTAGCATGACCATACATGCATGTACGTGCCTTCACATTCTAGTGTTTTGCACCAACGCAATTCCTTGTTGTCAGGTGATAGTGATGCTGGAGTATGGGTGTTTCATCGACAACACCTTGTCGACCTCGTGCGACGGGACTGACACATGTGAAGCACACTGGTGGTGGTTTGGATTATCTCTGAGCATTTTGATTATTTCCACCGTGTTGCAATCCTTTTTCTACGGCGATGATTGCCACAGCCCCGGCCTTTGCTGTTTGTCATGTTTTCAGTTGGGCCACTTGCGAGACTTTTGTTTGGTCATCAGTGGTGCTAAAGAAGATCCTGAACAAAATCGCCGCGTACTGCTTAGAGAAACCACGATGAAAATCACAGAAAGTGCACCTCAGCTTTATTTGCAGAGCTATGTTCTCTTCGCTGTCGGGGCACATCGACATCGCTCGAAGTTAATGTCGGTCATCATCTCTGCCATGTCGTTAGCCTTTGGAGTTACGAAATTCATTGCGCATCTCAAACGCATTCGCTGCAACCAGAAATTTGGAATCGGTTTGTTCATTGCCACGGACCAACTTCTTCGTGCTTCTGCCTATGCGTTGGTGCTCTCAGAAGCTGCGCGACCAATTGGTGTACCATTGATGCTGTTCTTTGCGTTGGTGTCCTGGTTCATCCGATACAAAGCTGATGGCGGTGGTTGGGATTCCTTGTTGAGTCCGTTGCTCACAGGCGTAGCAGCTGGCCACATTGTACCTCTCCTGAGTCTGCAGGCGATCATGAGTCCACAGGCAGCTCTCAAGAATCAGATCAAAGATCTGAAGCTCAATGGCTCAGATTTTTGGAAGAAACTCTATGTCTACGGGGCTTTGGTCCCGCGTTATGTGGAGGTAGCGATCTATGTGGTTTTAGGTTTGACAGTAGCCCAAAGGCGCTGCGGTTTTCCACCAACAGAGGAAGTATGGGTGATTTGTGGGCTACTGAGTGCGAACTTTTGTATGTTGGGGCTGTTGCGGTATGTGCATCCCGAGGAGGACACGGCTGTGGCTACAGTGGTCGTGGCACCAGTTGGTAGAATAAGATGATGCATGGACAGTGGGCAGCCTCTCGCAAAGGCTTACTGTCAGGAAACATGCAAATGTTGCATGAAGTGTAGTGTAGCATAGCCTAGCGTAGGTTGACGGAGACTTTGCATTTTGCAGAATCCTGGCCTCTTGCTGTGGGCAGACCGTTCCCTAAGTGTCTCCAAAAAGGACCCCAAATGCTGGACCCGCCTCTCCCTTCCAGGGTCAAAGTACCCTGGAAGCTTCGAGTTTAAAGGGTGCCGAAGCAGATTTGAAAGGGAGAAGTTTCATGAACTGACCCATCCACATTGAAACAAGCGTGCTGGAGAGACCAAGTCTGGATTTAGAGTCTTGTTGGATCCGATGGAGCGATGATCAGATGATTGATTTTCATCCTGTCCACAATTGATTCGCGATGATCCCTTGGAGCCCAAGTTTCTCCCAAATCGATGCAAAATGGATGGATCCCCATGGATGGGATCCCCATGGGTCCAGCACCGCAGGCTTCAAAAAGAATCTCTGACGCCACCTCGTTGTGGCCTCGGAATTCGTCGACGCGGGCAACTGAAGTCCACATGCTTAGGACGCAATCACCTTTGGGATACACTTTGATATGCCACGTGTGGGCACAGCCATTTGTCCAACAAGACAACTGAAGGCACACAGATTCAGTCAAATTCACAGAAGCATGGGGCAAATGTGCGAATGTGCGGCTGGTGACTGGTGTCAACAATGTTGGCAGTCCCCTATGTTTTGAAACTGCCAAGTTGTACTGGCTCGAGGGCGAAAGCGTGTGTGCATGTGTCATTTTTGTGCATCTATCCAGGCGTCTCGATTTGGCTATATGACCAAATAAATGTTTACCTATCTTTGTTTACCTACCTTTGTGTTTTGGCCCTTGGTGTCTCTGTTTGATTGTCCATCTTTCTTGATGTCGAGTGATGTTTTTACCCAATTGATCCGGCCTGTCTTATCTACTCTTTTTGTTTATCTCTGTGTCCTGTGTCTCTTGAATCGTATCCATCAACCTATCTGATTTGCATGACGAGGTGTGCCAACTTTTGCCCAGGACTTCCACTACTGTATTGGAAGATCAGATACTATGCCTGCGACCGTATCAAGTTATCAAGATGTGTAAGAACTGCACTCGGTTTTGCACTCTTACCAGTCCAATTTTCAAGTTGTTTATCAAAAGAGGCTTGTGACACGCAAGAATGTTCACCCCTTTCGCCCAACTGTGCCGACTTCATGAAAATGCTGTGCAGTACTCCGATGCCCGAGGGACAGAAGCGGAAGGCTCCAAGTCCCTTCAGTCTGTGAGTTTCCAAAGGTGTCTTTCCTTTCTGTCAGGTGTGCATCAGAGCTTGGGAAATGCAGGTGAAAAAAATCATGAGAATACGTAGCATGTTGCATTGACTTGGGTTGTTGCATGTCCTCCCATTCCAAGACAGAGCATGTTTCGCATGTGCAAGTGCTGTGTCTTTCTATTTACAAGTATAATATATATATATATATACTGACCTGATGGCTAGTGATGGTTATAACTACTTTAGCTATCTCTACCGGCTGGAACATTCCATTAGTTGGAGTTTTCTAAAAGCTTATGCTAAAATCTATTGAACTTTTCAATTTTGTCTAGAAAGTTTCTTTGACAAAGCTTTCGGGTTGATTGAAATTCCTTGGACTTGGCTGAGGCCAAAGCTTGCAACCCCACAGCGAACACCCCAAGTGCCAAAGTCCGCGAAGTGCCTCGATAAAAGCAACCTCCTGCTTTCTGGTCCGAAAAGCGGTGAGAATATGTGAGAAACGCTGGTGATTCAGACATGGCACTCCAATTGCCAAGCCATAGCTGAACATTGCTTATGGGCATGGACCATGGACTTGCAACCATCTTCTTTGTCACCGCAATTTGCTGCCAAGTGAAGTGGGTGTAGCTCAGGAATGTGTCCTATGTGGCAGAGGATGCCGAGCTCCACATCAGAGACTAGAGCTGCACTGCTCTATTTGTCATCAAGTCCCATTTGTTCATCATGACGTTCATGACGTTTCCAATGGCTTGTTGCTTAACCGAATTTGGGTTCAGGACCTACGGGATATCACATACAGGGGGGAGCAACGAATTTGATTCATAGATGTGAATTTGTCTCAGGTTGTCTCAAGGTTTGCGTTCGTGTGCATGTGTAGGATTGAAAGGCTTCAATTTCTTTCTTTCTATGAATTTTATACTCCAGGATTTTGTTTCTTCTGGGTTATGGGTTCTTCTCTCAAGCGAATTGATCGAGGAAATTTGTACTTCCATGTGGAGTCGAGGCTTACTGCACTTTCACTTTCTGAACGATAGGGTGCAAATTGTTTGCTTTGTTTGGCGTTTGGCGCTAGTAGAAACTAAATTCGCATTGCAAGAGTTCTGGTGGATAAATTGGCTCCCATTGGCAATAACCCAGCTCTGCATTGTGCCAGGCGTGTGCGGAAGGACCACTTTCTGCAGATTGCGAGGTGTTGCCTTTTTTCAATGTCATTTTCTTGACATTACTGACTTGTCAAAAGTAGCCAGCTCTACGACCAGAAAGCTTCAGTAAGCCTTTGCTGTTTCTTGACTCGGAGCCATGAGCTGAAGCTGCAGGAACTGCTGAAGGATATCACGGCTCAAGTGCGCAGTGGGGAGGTGCTCCTCCTTGGTGCTGCCACTTGAGCAAGACCTGGAGCTGGGCCGGTTGACACATGTTGACATGCCTTGACTGCGGGCCTTTCATTGGGCCCTTCCTTCGGTGTTTTGTTGGTCCATGACTTCTTGGGAGCTCATGACCAACTCTTCAGGTGCTGGCCATCATTGGTGGCTCTGGGGCAGGGAAAACTACACTTTTGGACACCGCTCCCAGCTCAGCCAAGCTGCGATTCAGCACTTCCCCTCCTTTCAGATGTTGGTCTCCTCTTGAGCTTCAGGTGGCCCTGGAACCGCGGCAAGGATACCGGCAAGGGCAGGTGTTGCTGAACGGTGTGAACCTGGTGCGTCTCTCAGTTTCAGAGCACGGCTTGAATGTTCTACACAGAAACCAAGAGAGCCATGAAGAGCTTAGTTCTGCTTTGTTTTAGTTGGTCGATGTTGGACAGCATTTCAATTGAACTTCGTGTTTCATGTTGGATCTTGGACGGTGGGTGACGTTTTACCTCCCGCTTGGATCAGTGATTGATCTCAGGATCAAGCGCTGTTTCGAAGGAGCTGCGCCTATGTAGCGCAGTCGGATGCTTGTTGCCCAACCCTCACCGCGGAGTGCTCAGCTCTGATGGGGCCGTCCATGCTGGTTGGAGAGAAAGAAGTTGGGAGTATAGCATTCACAGGTTGGGTCCTGCCGGACACCTGTTGCCCCACGGGCAGCAAGAACATATCATCCAATGAGGTAAGAAGATCAATGTGCAGACAACTGCTCAACATGCTTGAATGAAGCCTCGTTGCGGAGGTCAGAGAAACTCTTCTTTTTGCTGCTAGCCTCTATCAAGGCTCAAAGCAAAGGATTTTGTCTTGCTGACACAGGCTTGCGACAATCACATTTCCGATTTCCCTGTTTTACATGTTGTGGCTTTCCTTCAGGGCGGGAAGCTCTGAGTGCGCGCCGTGCCCATGCAGTAAGCTCAGCATGGCTCGGTTGCGCTGGCATTGTTCAGCAGCAAATCGGAACAATTCATGTCTATACGATACATTGTGATACTATATGGGCCAAATGGCCAACTGAAGTTTGGTATTCCAGCCCCCAAGTATCGTGGTTTTGCTTTTACTGCCAAGTTCGAGGTCGAAAATCTCTTGGAAGAAGTGGGTCTGGATTCTTGCCAACATGTCAAGGCAGGTACCTGCACTGACGGCAGCGCTACCCGTGGCCAAGTTTGCACCCTGCAGCCTGCATGATTGATACTGGATGTTTTGTTCAAGTCGGGCAGGTTGGAGATGGACTTGTGATACGAGGAGTGTGTTCGCCTGAAAGTGGCAGCTTGTTTTTTGCAAATGGATGAGGCTGGTTGGCCAAATACAGCAGGATCCAAGCGTTTAGTTCCGTATTTAATGCGCGGATTGAAGCATCAGCAAGGTCTGGCGGACAACGGCGACGTGTAAGTCTAGTGGGGGTGCCCAACAGAATTCTTTCTGGCGCTGGTTGACAGTTTTGCATGCCTGCCAACACAACAGAACTTCAATTATGAACTGAAATGAAGTGTGAGAAGAATGAAGGGTTTTGTGAAGGTTCTGCCTGCGGCAAGTTCCAGGAAACATCCGCAAACAGAACCTGTGAATTACGACCATGCAATGCCATGCAGTGCCATGTGGCAGCAGTTTTCCGCGCGCCAACGGCGCTGTTCGATTTGGAGCTGCAACGCTGCGAACACCGAGGCCGTTGAGTTGTTGAAGCGACCCTCGGTGCTGGCTCGGGACCTCAGAGATGCCATGCGTTGGAAATTCATCGCATCGGATGTCGAGGTCCTTGATGAACCGACCTCGGGCTTGGATTCAAAGGCTGCGGAGGTGAGCTGAATCCTTCAGAGTTTCGAAGAATGCTGGAGAACCGTTGATTTCAACGAACTCGATTCAGAATTAGACCGACGGACTTTGGAAATTTCGATCATCCAAATTGAACGATTTCAAATATATACCCAAACAAATAGCCACCGCTTGTCACATGCGAGCGTTGTCATGATTTCTCGGCCCTGAGTCACGGTCTCTTTTTGAATCACCAGGATAGATATGGATGGAATGAGGTAGATTTAAGACAGCGAGTGGTTTCAACATGTTTCAACACATCAAGCGTGCTGATCAAGGCCATCGTTGAGCTCCTCACAGGGATTTCAGTGGCCAACAACCTTGCGACCATTTGCACCTGGCTAAGCGTGGCGAGTTGGGCCCGGGCAACACCGGAACGCACCAGATTTGGGACTGCGATCGTGTGCATTCGTGCTATTTGACTTCTCAAACCACCCACAAGTGAAGGCTGCAACATGGTAATTTCAAGACATTGCTCTTAGCAAATCTGCCGCTCTCAGGCACCATCCATCAGCCGTCATCTTACGTCTTCCAACTGTTTGGGCCTGAGAGTTCACTGCGTTGGAAGATGTTGGAAGCCTTCGCCCGGGATGTGGAGATATGTTGAGTGAATATGTTGAGATGCAGGTTCGATCGGCTCCTTGTGCTTGCAAAGGGTCGCGTTTGCTACTTCGGCGGGGTGCTCAGCGTGACATAAACGCAGAGAAAACACAGAAACGGGCACCTTCTGCCCCAGACTGGCCTGTTTGGATGCAACCTAAGGAAGTCATTTAAACAATTTTGGTACCTCATTTATGAATTTACGACTGGGCCTTGCGAAACACCCGCTTCCTGGTGCTTTTGAGGTCGGGCTGATGAAGCCCTGCAACACTTCGCAAGCATCGGGTGGGGCCCAAGGGTTCCGAGCACAACCAGGAAGCATCTTGTGTCCAAATCGGAGCTCAGGTATCCGAGTCAGCCTGGCATCAATCCTGCGGAGCTTGGCCCCTACAGCCATGGGTTCTCCTGTTGAAATTGAGCAGCACTGCAATGCACTGAAGGTTCATGATTCACATCACCAATGCAGACTTTGCAGACGAGGGGCAGGCGCAAATACAGTCTTTCTTTGATTTTACACCCGCGCTTGTTGCCCTGTCTCCTTCGGAAGGTCGAACAGATCTGCGATGCCTGGGAAGAAGCAGCTCGCCAGAAGGACTATGGGCAAACAAAGTTTCAAGGGACCTGCTATCCTGATGAATCCTGAATTTTCGCTGCATTTTCGATAAAGAGTGAGAATTGCCATAGCTTGCCATCCATTGCCGTTGAAGATCCTGGGCATCGGAGTCCTCTAACCAGGACACAGGCCTTTTGCTTCCGTCATGGCCTCAGCTGAGATCTCTCGTGACATCTAGTGACACTAAGCGACTCCGACCGCATCTTGGAGCCAAGGCAAACTCAAGCACCGCGGGGGAACGCTGGAGCCGGTTTCTGCGTCCAGGCATGGAGACGGTGCTATCACTATCCGCATGTTGTCGAGCCCGGAAGATCCTTTCTCCGGGAGGTGTGGAAGCTCTTCTCGCGCTTCGTTAAAAGCAACTTCAGGCTCAGCATGCCACCTCGAAGTGCCACAAGCCAACATGTTAAGAGTGTCCCTGAGCTGAGCTGTCAGTTTTTTGCACAGGCATAGTTTTATATTTTATATTATTTATGCATTTATATTTTTACAGTGCAACGTGATTTCTGTGATCCGCGGCCACCTGCATTCACCATTCGACACAGTGCTTTGCAGGAGTCCAATTGCCTTTGCTGGACGCGCTGTTCTGACTTTGCCTCAGCACTGGGAGAATGCAAAGTTTTGATCGCAACTTGGGGACTGACAAGATTCTTGTCTTCAGATGTTTTCCCTATGAATTTGGAGCACCAAGCCACTGGCCATATCCAGCTAGCCAAGATGGATCAAGATAAGCCTTTAACCCGTTCATGCTGAGGACGGCTTTGTTGGTCTCGTTCGTTTGTGTAGCTTACATCGGGGCGCGTACTCGGGACCAGGAGCCAGTTGACATCGGTGAGATGTGCACATGTCAACGTGCATCAACGTACACATCGCGCAGGAGAATGTGCTGAATTACCTTTGGGCCATCATGTGGGTTGGGAGCCTCGGGAGCCTGCCCGCATTGCCCTTGGGACGTGCAAGCGGAAAAATTGGAAAGTGAGGTGCAGCAACTTCCAGCCTTCCTGTGCACCGGTGCTGTGCCCACCTTTGCCCGTGAACACACGTGTTTTCGCAAAGAGGTGCCGGGAGCAAGTTGTCGGCAACCTGTGAGCCTGTGATACTTAGAGATTTCAGTGATAGAATGTGCCATCCGTGCGATGCCTTCGAGGAGTCGGGGAGCAATAGAGGGAGGAAGAGAGAGAGAGAGAGAGAGAGAGAGAGAGTGTGTGTGAAATATCATGATATATTTATGCTTTGTTGAAAAGAGAGAGAGAGAGAGAGAGAGAGAGAGAGAGGGGGAGATATTTTCAAGGGCAGAATGGAGATATGGGAGATGCACAGAGGGCTTTTGGGGTCCAACAATGTGCCAGAAACGTTTCCGCAGCTGTTCACTGATCAGCAAGAGACTCCCCCGGCCACTCCTGAGCCATGTCAGAAGTGGAGGCCTTTTTGAGTTCAGTTGGCATCAGTCTCCTGAGAATGTTTGCTGCATGCAGGTTTGTGTTGATAGCCCCTGATTCTTTGCATGTATAAGATGTCCACGTTGATGTGTTGCTGCCCTGACTCGTTACCCATGTGCCATCTGCATCTAGCTACGGTTCTAGATGTCTTTGGGGCACCTCGCAGCTACGTTGGCCCAAAGCTGAGATGAATGTGTTGATTGGAGAAAGAAGGGTGTGACCGTTCAACGGTGGCACCACACCTGTGATGGTGAGTTTCCTCCGGCGCTTGACCATCAATGTAGAGAACTTTTCGCAGGATCGGTGTGCCTTCGTCTTCTCGGGTGAAAACTTTGAGTCTGGCGGATGGCAGGTACAGAGAGTACAAAGAATCACCGATGTTGCAGTCTTGGAGTTTGAAAGCCAGTCTCTCTTTTCCGGGCTTTCGGGCTACGTGGTGTACAGCAACACGGACCATTCCCAACTGCTCACCATGGCCTTCACCATGCCCATCGCCACAGCACCGGGCTTCACAGTGACTTGGCATTCCCAAATGCAGTTGGCATTCCCAAGTGGGGCTTAGTAAAGTTTGCCCGGCGATATTCAACATCCTTTTCCATCCCTTTTTTGCAGCTAGAATGGAAAAGAAATTATTACTGTTCAGTGTTCAGCTTCAATTTTTGGCAGTGCGAAAAGCTCAAGGACATCACAGTCACTCCTAAGAGTGACCATCGCACTCCGAGGCCCGTTGTGGAGCCTCCTTGCACGGCAAGGACCTGCTTTCACGGGTGCCCGACATGGCGAATCCAGGTACCGGGCTGCGACGCGAAGCTGGCTGCGCCTGGGAGACGCAAGAACTCGCCGATGAACACGTCACGGTGCGACTGGTGGTGCTTCCTCCGGAGGGGACGAAGTTGCCAGCGCCTGGGATGAAGATGGATGAAGTAGTGAAGATTAGTGAAGCAACTTAAGTACCTTAAGTAGTGCAGTCGGAAAGTATTCTTTGTTTTGTCAAATTGCATAAGATTATGAAGTCAAGTTTCTTCAAGAAAAGCTCAGCTTCAAAAAAGTGCTCACATTTTGAAGGCACACAAAGGTGAGACAAGGACATTTGGCTGTGAATGGCAAATCCAAAACGAAATCACGCACCAGATTGGAGTCCGAATTGAACCCAAGAATTACTAACTCTACAGAAGTGCCAGGGCCAAGGACATTGTCTTTTACAGTGTTTGGGTTTGAGTTCATTTTTCTAGGAACAAATTTGGGGCCTTGATTTGGACGGGGACACCACCTTTTGATCGCCCTGCGTAGCTGCGACTCCATACTCGTGCATACCCGCCAGACTCCAAGATGCGCGGTGCTCCCCACGACCACTCATCCTGGTTTCGGCGCTTGCTGGAGTCCCCAGTTTTAAAATGACCCGAACTGGCAGGTTGAGAAATCAGGAATCCTTTCCACTGAACTTACGTTGACTTTTTGAAATTTAGCAACCTGCTTTTACAAATTGTATAAAACTGTTTGGTAATCAAAATGTCAATAAATGTCAGGTTTCCCCTTGTGGGGACAACCGGCTTCTCTGAAAGATAGATACTGAATGGTTTTGTTGGGACTCAAATCTGGAACAACATGGCGATTAAGATCATAGAGAGAGAGAGATAGATTCGCTCTACGTGTTTGTTGTTTCTATATGCAAATATTTCTGTATCTATTTGCACGCAATGATATTCTCCCGAGAGTGTAAACACACATACGAACGTGCATGCATCTATACATACTTGCACACATACGATGCATACTAAGAACATTCATATAAGTATCAATTTCTCTTTCTATGCGTTTATCCATGTATGTAGTATATAGTTGTATAGTTGAAATATTACATACCCCGTGGCCCTGGTATATGTACAGTATATCCTTACCACATTGAGCTATGCATTCGTCGTGTATAATACATGTAGACCAACCTACCAACTAGCACGTTGTATATAGGCCGCCCTTCACCCAGCAAGGTCCGGGTTGAACCTATAAGCGTGTTACATTTTGGCTCAAGTAAAAAGAACAGGGCTGCCGCAGCGGTGCTACACCCCGAATGGTCCCCCTGTTTAATTGGTTATCAGCCGTATTGTTTCTTACGGTTTGATCATCTTTTTGGGCAACAGTCGTAGCACCGGTTTGCCCCTCAATTCGCCGCTCTTGCCGTAGCGTGCATGAGCGATCGCCCTTCGGCTCCGGACGCTGCCCTCGGCGCGTCTCCAGACACACCTGCCGTGCCAGCGTCAGCCGACCATCCCGCCACTGAGGTCAAGGAGGA
>VSDK01015394.1:199617-218864 GCA_009767595.1 Symbiodinium kawagutii
AATGCCTGTAAGATCCTAATGAAGGCTTTATGGCTTGGTCGTTTGTCACGTCCAGATATAGTCAAGCCTATCAATGACTTGGCCACTAAAGTCCAAGCATGGACCAGGGCAGAAGACAAAAAGCTTCACCGATTAATTTCCTACATCGACTCCACACCACACTACCGCTTGGTTGGCACAGTGAACGATAAGCCTGAGGACTTACACCTTGAGTTGTTTGTAGACGCTGACTTCGCAGGCGATCGGGAATCTGCTCGTTCCACCTCGGGAGGATACCTCGTTTTGAAGGGACCCAACACCCACTTTCCACTGGCCTGGGTTTCCAAACGTCAAACCTCCACGTCACGCTCAACAACAGAAAGTGAAGTGGTGAGCCTTGCTCACTCCCTTTTCACAGAGGGCCTTCCTGCCTTATCGCTCTGGGAGCTGCTGCTTCAGCGCTCCGTGAAACTCATCTGCCACGAAGACAACCAAGCCACCATCATCGTGGTCCGTAAGGGCTATTCACCAAAGCTTCGTCATATTCAAAGGACGCACAAGGTCAACCTTGGCTCACTTAGCGAAGTCTTTCACGATGAATCGGTAGTGCTGGAATATTGTAAGACTGATGAGCAAGCTGCTGACATCTTTACAAAAGCGCTTGCGCCGCAGAAATGGGGACCAGCCTTGAAGTTGCTGGGCATTCGCACAGACTTACCATTCAATTTATCCAAAGGATAAGGTGCTGAGCTTGCTCGCACTCTCTGTACATAGAACATGCCAACGGCGAGGGGGGAGTTGAAATATTACATACCCCGTGGCCCTGGTATATGTACAGTATATCCTTACCACATTGAGCTATGCATTCGTCGTGTATAATACATGTAGACCAACCTACCAACTAGCACGTTGTATATAGGCCGCCCTTCACCCAGCAAGGTCCGGGTTGAACCTATAAACGTGTTACATTTTGGCTCAAGTAAAAAGAACAGGGCTGCCGCAGCGGTGCTACACCCCGAATGGTCCCCCTGTTTAATTTGTATCTATGCAACTGTGCGTGCATGTGTGAAGTCAGCATGGTCATGTTTTGGAATCAACGGTTCCAAGTCCAGCGTGCCATTCTTTCGAAGGGACCTACTGTACTGATCTGTACTGAACTCGCTTTCTTCCCAAAGATTATCAAAGATTGGTGTTTGGACATGTTGCTTCAACATGTTGGGTCAGCTGCATGGACTGTTGGAATCCCTTGGAATCCCTTGGAACGACCCTGGTTGCTGTGCAGGAGGTGTTGGCACGTCGTTTGGAACAGGCGCGGTACTGTCGATCCACCTTGACGGACCAAAGCCTCGGTGGCATCGCACCTCGCATGACCTTCGTGGAACGGCGAGTGGTCCTGGAGGTCGACAATCGATCAGAAGCCTCTCGAAGGAGCAAAGGTATTTACATCATTCTACATCTCTATTTGTTTATTGGTTTGTGTATTTTTGTTTGTGTATTTTTTATTTTCTTATTTAAAGGTCTTATGTCAACCTTAGATGGCATGGGCTGGGTGAATTGGTTCGGCTTGTTGGACCTGGTAATGGCTCGATTTTTTGTTGAGTGGTTGCACATGTGGCTCTCAGCATTGCCACTTTCGGACTGTCAGATGGTCGGACCACGCCAAGGAAAGCATGATCCTCGATGGTGACTTCTTCGACAGTGGCAGCTGGTGCGGTGCCAAAGTGTCTTGCCTCGCTCAGGGGCAGATCAGTCGCTTAGAGTTCGCCAGTGACGAAGTTTTTCGTGGCCTCACTGGGCTGTTGTGGTTCGTGAGCGAGAAGAGTTTGGACACCTATTTCAGACCCTTGGAGATCAACATGGCATTTTTGTGGCATTTGTTGTTTCATTTCTCTTCTTTTTTTACGGCCTCTGTCACTGCAGAGTGATTGAGCTCAGCAGGTTGCGATTTCAACTCGTGACTTTCACATCTTACAGTACCCTTCTAGTAAAACTACTTGATCTACTTGCAGGTCTTAGAGCGCCCTTTTAGTGAAGATAAGTCAAGGACTTGTCGTGTGGCCCAGGTATGGTGTTTTCCAACCCGTTGACCTCCTCAGCCACCTTCAATGCGTGGGCTGGACCACCCCCCGCAGAGCTGCTGCAAGAGATGTGGGCAGCACCAGCTGTGCCGGCCAAAGGAGTTCAGGTGCCATGCCTGAGATCTGTTTTTGCTTGTTTGAACACCTGATAAAGCAAACAAACATAAGCAAACTATGAATCAATATGAATCAAGCATGAACTTTCACGAAGCATTATCAAATTATCAAGTACTATTGCTTGGACATGCTTGGACCACCCAGAAGTTCCAAAGAAAAGTCTGAGATGGTTCCTGTAAAATCTTTCAACCGGAAAATGCCTATGCTTTTCATGTGCCGCTGAGGTTCCAAATGGCCAGGGCTGTGCATGGAATGTCCTGGAGCATGGCTCCGTGGTCCACATTCGTTTGATCATCCTGGAGGAGTTGGCGCCGATGAATCCAGCGGCCTATCCACCGAAGGAGGCTGTAACTCCAACATCGCCCAGGTCTCCGGCAACGAGCTCTCAGGACTTGGTGAAAAATGAGGAAAGATCATCAAGAAATGTGAAAGAAATGTTAGAAATCAAGGAAAATATTGGAGAAGAAATGGGTGCAAATTCAGCGATGAAGCATCGTACATGTTCACTATGTTCTTAATGCATCACATGTTCAATACCACTGCACAAGCACGCGAATGTGTGGCAAGTAGAAAGATCTTTAGTCTACCAAAAGATTTACCTTCGGCATCCTTCGGCTACAGTCTAGAGATGATTTATTTTGATTACAGTAATGTGGTGAAAACGATTGTTAATTTGATGGTTACTGTTGGGTTACATTTAGTTACTATTTGGCTACTGTTTGGTTACTGCAATAGCTAGTCGTTGCTAGCCACCATTGAAGCATCAATAAGCACCTTTCATAACCGGTTTGATGGAGCATTTATATCATAGAATCCCGGTCAATGAGTCAACGATCGTCAATACTGGTTAATACTGCCCAGTGTGAATCCGTACAATGAATTTGATCAACTGTTGTTAATGCTTGTTTTTGATGCTTACTTGGTGGTTAGTGCTGATACCAGCATGAGCCCAGTATTGGTAGCATTTACGCTTATAAACTACCAAGTAAATAACCATCAATGAAGCACGTCATTAACATCATTATAACATCATTAACCACCAAAAAACCTATAGGAAACCCATGAGTCGATGCTTCAGGAGGCCACCAAAGCGCCTGAGTTGTCTTCGTCCACGGCTCTGGCTCTCACGAAGAGCGACGCAGAGGAGGACGCCTCGGGCATCGGCGGCATGGACAAACTGCTGAGCTCCACACGACCCAGAGACGTCTTGGATGGCGTGGCCTGGTTCCAAGCTGGTGCCAATGGTGGGTCGCCAAGGGGGGAACCGTACCAGAGGTATGCTATAGGCAGAGGTATGCCACAATGATGGCTGTAACCGGAAGGAACCCATTGGAAACACATTGGGGGGGTTAGAGGTATGAAACAAAATATGAGGAATAAACACTGCAATGGTACAGAATCGAAAATAACGAAAAGACATCAATAAACACTAGAGGGAAAGACTGATGGATGTTGATTTTTGATGATGTGGGACTAATTGCCTGATTTGAGTTGACATCACTTGACCTGCTTTGATTGAAATTCTGATGTCAGGGCCGGACTTGAACGATGAGGGGGAACTACTGCCTCCTGAGCATCCCAGAAAGAAAATAGGGGAACCCCACGTACCAAGCGTTGCCACAACCATCTCAGGTTAGCAGTGGCCTGAAGGTTGCTGGTGCTGGTGTGGTAGCTGGCACTGCAGCACTCATTGCGGCTCCTGTCATCGCAGCAAAGGAGGATGGCGTCACAGGGTTCTTCAAAGGTTTGGCCACAGGTGTTTGTGGCGCTGTAGGACTGACTCTTGGAGGAGTTGTGGCTGGCGCAACTCAAGTTGCCAGAGGCAAGTCGAGCACAAATTTGCTAAAGTCGAGCACACAAATGCTTGAAGAAATCTGAAGCCCGATTATGGTAGATTAGATGATATGGATAATCTAGATGCATCTAGATGTTTGACGTGACGTCAAGGTCATTGTCATTTCAGCGATTTTCTGCGAGTGTGATATGCCACAATGCCCGCCCTGGAGGCATCTACAACACTCCGGAGGCTTTGCAGATGGCGGCAACTGCCAGGAAGCGATGGGATGCAGAGCTAGGTCTTTGGGTCGATGACTTCTGTCACACGTCCGCAGAGGAAAAGGAAGGATTTCTGCCAGGGCAAACGTTTTCACAGACGTACACATGGAGACATTGGCACTTAGTTGTGTGTGTGTGTTCGTGCCGGTGTTGTGCGGTACTTCTCACGCCCTGCAATATTTGGGCAGTGACGCCATGATCGGAGGAGACACGGAGCTCGAAGCGTGCAAACATGATCAGATACACGCACATATAATTATTCATTTGACTAATTTATGCATATAATCATTCACATGGCAGTGGGAGTACGCCCAGGCCGTGTCTCAACTTCAACTCTTAGGCCTCACCGCTAAGGCAACCTTCGGGAGGATTGGGCCAAAGCCGAGAGCATGGAGAACGAATCCTCGGATGAAGAAACGGACGATGCGAGGCCTTCACGGAAGGTGGCAGACACGTCCTTCTACGACATCTTGGAGGTGAAGCCCAATGCTACGGCCTCCGAGATCAAGAAGAATTATTACAAGGTCGCTCTCAAATTGCACCCGGACAAAAACCAGAATGACCCTGAGGCCAGCGTAAAGTTTCAGAAGCTGGCCCAGGCATACCAAGTCTTAAGTGATCCCAAGTTGAGGGAGAAGTATGATCAGAATGGAGTCACTTGACTGCAGTGACGATCGCGTGAGTGTTGGTGCAACGTTGCCACAGTGCCATGATTTCACGGCCAAACGAGTCGTTGGATGCAGTTGGGTTTATCAAAATTTCAGCTCAGGTTGATGCTATCAGCGACCAGGCCTTGCCGAACGTTGACCCAGGGCTCCTCAACAGAAGATGAATTTGTTCATTTTGTGCTGCTTTTCATGTTTATTCACCTCTACTCCCCGTTTTTTTGTCCAAGATCCTCAAGAAATGTCAAAGAGCAGGTTTGAGATCTTCTTTGTGTCATGGCATGTGTGCTGCGGCTGTGGTATGAGGCTTTTCTTCGGCATGCTCTTTGGTGCCGAGCAATTTGAGAAATACATTGGCAAACTCTACGTGGCGATGCAAACTGATCACTTTGCAAAAGACCTGCAGAAGGACTTTGAGAGACATCAGCAAGGACGGCACGGGATAGCAATCTGTGTGGGCCGCAGTTGGGCGTTCCGTTTGTATCATTAACTAGTTATTAGCATCCCTAAATCTTATTAGATTCATGAGTGATAAGAACATAATTAGTGATTTAGTGCTAAATTATGCTTAATTTGGAAATTAACCAATTAACTCTCACTCAATCTTATTGTGATCATAAATTCCATGGTAAGAGAAAGCCTAAGTGCGAATCCTTTCTGCCACAATGCCAGCACCAACCCCTGACCAGGACAGGAATCCGGGCGAGATGTGATCGGGCAGTCCCTTGAGCGGGAGATGAAATGGGGCGGCAGCGACAAGAAGATAAGGCGGCAGTACCTTGGATCCTCAAAAACCCGTAGAAACAGAATGAATCTATAAATGAATCTCTATGATAAATATCAAAAGAATTCTAAAACAAATGAATAATGAATCATAGAGTGTAATCATATGTCATTCATAGAAAGATAATGAATCATAATCACACTATGAATGACATACCATCGATAAATCACATGGTGCTGCACTATGGAAAGCCTACATGTGCCAGCACCACTTTCATCGTGCGGCAACGCTCAAAATCTGATTGTTTCTGTTTGTGTACCAATTGAATCTGCTCGTGGCATATGGCTATCCCTGCCTTCTGTTCACCTTCAGCGAGGAAACGCAACTAAGGCAATTCGTGAGAGAAGTGACTTGTGCCGTGCAACTGGTCTCTAGGTTGGACAGATGGGTCACGGGTCGCAACCAGGATGGTTGGACGACAGGCCGGGCAGAAAGTTGCACGTAGGAACTGGACATTTGTATTCTTGTGATTTCTTGTGTTTGGTGTTCGGATTCCTTAGTCTGGGCAAAAGGTTGGCATGTTTGGGCAATTTGTTTGGCCTGACCCTGAAATCATTAGAGCAACTCTGGGCAGCTTGGATTCTCAAAAGCTCCAGGTGTCCTGCAGGAGACGGCTGAGTTGGCTCAAGTGTCCTTTGGAGGTCGTTTGTTGCGCACCATTGGCTGGGTCTACGAATGCGCGGCGGATCAATTTATGATCAGCTGCTGGGGGAATTTCACGGTGGATGGGCAACTCCAGAGTTGGAAGGTGCGACAAAAAAGTGACAGTTGACACAGCTTTTCAATCTGATGAAATATGATTTAAGTATGAGTGAAGTACAAAGTTAAGTATAAGTTGAGTATAAAGTGAAGTCTTCATTAAGTGTTTGGTTTTAGTGCTTGACTATGATTTGAATATTGCTGTACCAGCTGTGGCAGGATGGCTATCACGGAGCAGAGGTGAAGTTCAAAGCCATGTCCTCCGTAGCCAGGAGCGGCTATGCAGTCAAAGAGATGACAGATGCAGCCGGCAGTGGCATGTCAGATGAGGATCAAACAAAGAGAGATGCTGCAGCGAGGCAAGCTTTAACTTCTTTAGAAGGTTCGCTCCCAGTATTCCTCCAAACCATTTGGGACATATCTCAGATGGATATTGAGAGCACTTTGTACCGCGTGTGCGATCGAGTCCTGAAAGACATCAGTGTCCCATGGCAGATCCGTTACAGACGAGCGATCGCCCTGAAGCGTTTGGGTCAGATCTTCCGCGACGCAGGGCAGGTCGAGTTTAAGGATCTTAACGACGCACAGATTGCGAAGCAGCAGTTGGAGGAGGCCTTGTACAGTGCCATCCGTGAGAGATCCACCTGAGTTGGCGTGCTCACAGCGTGCTCTTAAAAAGTGGAGTAATCCTCAAGAACAACATATAAAGATACACATAACAACATGGAACAACAGGTAAAAACATGGAACTAGAACCAATTCAAGCCGTCACTTTTCCTGCTTATGAGCAGCCAGCGGTAATGTCACGTTTCACCCCTGTTTTGATTATCTCTGTGAACAGGAGCAAATCTTGGCTTAATGAGTGTGAGAAAAAAATCAGTGTGTGAGTCTTCGCACTGGCAAAATAGACTACAAGCGTAAAACTTGAAAGGTCAGTTTTTCCATGGTGGGAGGCTGACGTGAGCCGCACATGAATTACTTGCATGACTGGCATGCGCAGCTGCAGGAAACATTGAACCGGATCAAAACCCATAGGGGTGTGCGGAGCTTGGGTCATGTCATGCCACTCTTCGACTATCTCGAAAGACACCTAGTGAGGCATGCTGAGACGTTTTTGCCTCGCACATCAAATTCCCAAGATAATAGGGGAGGGGGGTCAAAATGATTGTTGAAGCATGAACTTTGATGGACAAGACTTCACTACAAATCGGTTCAGGTTGATTCAGATCTTTTTGCTATAAGAAGTGAGACCTCTTTTCTTGAGGTGGTGGGCATCGTGATCGTGAATAGTGATGGGGTTTGCGTCTCAAAGCAAGCTGCATCGATGGCGCATCAGCTGATACACACAGTAAGTGCGCTCCCGAATTCTTGCAGCACCATGTAGTAGATGTAGATGTTGTGGTTGCGCTGTAGGCACCCATCCGCACCACCTTGGACAAGAAGCAGACCGAGCAATACGCGGAGTTGGTATCACAGTTGGCTGCGAAGGCTTGGAACATCTTCGAACCCTTGCTGTGAAGTCGTGAGGGACATTTCAGCTGTGAAGCCCGAGAAATGATGGTTTCCTATTTAGATATGATAAAAATGAAAAAGATGATCAAACTGATCAACAATGATTTCATATGATTTCAAATGATGGAATTGAATTTAATTATAGGTTTCATTTATGGGTTCAATTTCTCCATGGGCTACGGGGTCCCACACAGTCCCACCGCCTTTGAAGGCGCGGAGCGTGGTTCGTGATCTGGACCCCATGAACGACTTGACGTTCCTCCGCATCAGATCCAAGAAACACGTGCCACGACGGAAGGGGAAGGGAAGGGGAAGGAGAGCTGGGAAGGAGAAGGAGGGAGGAAGGGGAGCTGAGAAGGAAGGGGAAGGGGAAGGAAAGGGAAGCGAAAGCTCTTGGAATTAGTTGAAGGGGAGCTCTGAGATGCTGAAACTTGCTGAAAGCTTTTCAATTAGAGTAGCGCCAGTGGTGATAAAAGGGTTTTCTCCACCCATGGGCAATGGGGAGTACCTAAGGGGTTGAGAGAGTAGTCAACCACTACGATGGGATGGCAGAAGGGTTACTGGCACAACATGGCATGAGCTATCAAACGACAATGCCGATGCGCACCAGAAATGTGGGAGTGTGCGCGCATGTTTAAATGCTCCACTCGCGGGCGGCAACCCAGTGAAATCCAAGTATTTCCAAAGTCAGTCAGCTCCTGCCCGTGCATTTGAACATGCCTACCTGTATCGGCAATGTATTTGAAGGGTGGACTTTCTGGGTGCACTAGCATGTTTGCGAAAAGAAACTGAGGAAATCATGGTGGCGCCGGACCGGGAGTACATTCTGATTGTGATCCAGGAGAAATTCACATCAGAGAATCGTACCGGATGGGTTTTCTTGTGGCTGATGGGACCGACATGAAATGACAACAACAGCAGCAGCAGCAGCAAGAACCGCAACAACCGCAACCGGCAAACCTACAATCGGCAACCCACAACCACAACGACAACGAAGATCGCAATGAAGAAGACAAAGAGGAAGAATGAGAGCAAGGCCGAACTGACACCACTCATGGTCCCGAAGGAAGAACTTTGAAAAGACTTTAAAATTACTTAAACTTTAAAAAGACTTTCAGTCCACAGTTGAAATCACAACTTGTTGCAGGACCCCAACGCGGATCAAGGAACCTGAGAGATGCTGAGACCGCAGCCACACAAGTCATGGGAGATGTGCGTGTTCTCACCACCTGATGTCTCACAGCTTCAGTCCTGGGCAGAGCTGGGGCCATTTCGGTCCCAAGCCACATTAGCCACGCGCATTGGACAGGTGATATAGTGGAGAAGTCTCGAAAGCCACGTGAAGACACGGAAATTATTTGAGAAAGATAAGGAGAAAGAGAAAGAAAGAGAGAAAGAGAGAGAATAAGAATAGAGAATAATAGAGAACAGGAGGGAGAGAGAGAGAGGAAGAAAGAAAGAGAGAGAGAGAGAGAAAGAGAAAGAAAGAATTTCTGCGAGGACTGTGTTTGTACTTTGAATTCGGATGCAAGTGGCACCGAGGTGCCAAAATGGTTTCTGAGCTCCAAACTTGAGGCTCCCTTACGATGCATTACATGAATATGATGCAGAGCCAGGAATACACAACTGTAATCGAGAGCACTGCTCGTACCTTAAGCAACTCGATGGCGATCACGATGTGCAACACGTGGTACCAGCCTGAGGGAAATCTGGCACCGGGTGCGGACATGTCGGCTGAAATGACCGGCCAAGCGTTTGAACCGTCCAACGAAGAGCGAGCTTTGCAGTAAAAGGATTGCAGCTGCAAGACCTTGCCTCATGGGGTTGACGGCAGCCAGCTTCAGACTTCAAGAGTGACAAGTAGCAAAAAGTACGAAGTAATTTGATGTAATTTGATAGGTATGTGATAGAAAAGGTGTTCTTGAAGCTAATTTGGCCGCGAACTTCTCCGAACATTCAAACTGAGAAGGGGCCTTTGCGTCCAATAATGTGCATGGGTTTGTGCTTGAATGTCATCATATCCACAGCTTGTGGGACTCCATTGATATCTAGGTGCTCCTTCATTGTCGGATGGCAGGTAAAGAATGGTCTATACCATCCCTTAGCTCACTTGATGGCTGACTTGATGGCCACGATCCCAGAGAGAATCACGACATATCACGACTCTGACTTTTGGGAAATTCTGAAGTTTCTGAGTCAAACAATGGACAACTGCGAAATCCGTGGTTGGTATTGATTGGTGACATTTGCTGACATCTCAGGTGAATGTGCCGATATGGTTTCTCCTGGCCCTTGCTGCCATCGTCCCATCCATCCTGATTCTGGACCTGTCCTCATTGCCTTTGGGGAAAGCGGAGTCCTTGCCGATCTTGTGGCCACATGCGGTTTCTTTCTTGTGATATTTCGTGATACTCCTTTCATTTGGAAAGCCATGCAATCCTGGACGGAGCGAATGATTGGTTTCAAACATTTTCAGTTTGAATGACCTGCCACGTATGTTGCGGGCTCCTGGGATACCCCCGACATTTCGATTCAGCTCTTCGGGACGTGCCTCTTCAGGACTCGCCTGTGACGACCATGCCAGAAATGTGGCTGTTACTGGCTGGAGCACCTAGAGGACTTGTCGTTGTCGTCGTTGTCATGCACATAAGCAGCACACTTCCTGAGATTGAAACAGGGTGCGTTTCCATTGGTGGCTGGTACTGGTTCATGACGGCGAAGTCTTCAATATCCTTCATGGATGGATGTTGATGAAGATACGGTGTGAATTGCTATGAGTCGTTATGATCTTGGATACAGTGTGTCTTTTTCTGCAGTGTGTCCAGTCACCTGAGTGCTTGCACACCTTCGCTGAGGCGGCCTATGTCGGCTTCAACGATACCTTCGCTCAGCTTTGTGGCCACTCAGCACGCATTTTGGGATTTGTGACTCTCGTTGATAAAAATGTGATACGTTCCCACTCCATAGCAGCATGCCCGTTTGGCTTAGTCTACACTGATGGTGTCCATGTACATCCATGGCCAGCGTTCCCACTCCAAGTTATATAAACTTTCGAGTTTTGACCTTGCACTTAAGTATGTGGCAAGTGAAGGAAAAGTGCGAATACAATTCCTTTGCAAAACTGCCTTCTTCATCACTGGCCACTTAGGCACCCTGCGTGGTGGCAGCGCCATGGGTATCATGCTCTTTCTGATGCAGACGTGCCCCCCGCTGCTTCAGATGATGCCACTTGCCCTTGCATGCGCTTGCACCCAGCAGTTGTGCCAGGATCTTGAACATGATCTTCAACGGAACCTTGCTGGCTCACGCTGACAAGGACCACGGGAGCAACATCTTATCACGAAGAAATGACCAGGTAGCTTTACCAAGCCATTTCTTCCCACAAAGATTTCCATTGACTTGGCTCATCTTGACTTATTTTTGGCTCATCTTGGCTATATGTTCTCCCACAGCTGTCCTGTGGGCAGGTGCCATGGGCCATGCGCTGGCTTTTCTCTGTCAATGGGCCAAGCTTTGCAAGATGGGGAAATGCTGACAGGGTGAAAAGGGTTTGGAATGTTGGATGCGAAGTAAGAAAATGCATTTGATCATTTGGATGCGATCCAAATCGCGTGCTGTTTTACCACCGTTTCTGGCCAGAGGTTTGACCAGGGTGACATCTTGAAGCCAAGGTCGTTCCATCAAAATACACTTTCCGCAGCGGGGTGAAGCTTGAGTTTGATGGTTTAGTCTTTCAAGGTGGGACCTGGGGATTGACTTCATCGCTCAAGACGTGTTTTGCGAGTTGGCATCTAGCTGTCAATCTTTAAACCGCGCAACCTTGGGCTGATGACATCGGAGTGTTGCAGCTTTTTCTCAGACGTCGTTCTCAGCGCTCGTTGCTTTCGCTGAAAACGACATCGGTCTTCACCATTATTGTTGGAATCGGCCAGATCAGTTTGAAGAATGCCCATGGGTGAAAAATGTCACTGTACCAGACCAAAATCGAAAGAGTAGAATGCTTAAGCCATCTTAAACCCGTACTGGTGTAGCTGCAGAGATGTGACGCGTGTCCTTTTGCATCTATTTTTGATACCATCTATACATGTTCGAGAGTCATTTCAGTTGGCAGTGGAGCAGATGCTCCCGGCAGGCTTCGCAGAATGCTCCGACCCCAGCCTTCCAGTGGCTGTCAGGGTTCTGATCTTAGTTTTCTGGCTAGAAAGCGCGTGGAAGCACCACGCCTTTGCAGACAGAACGCCATACTCAGCTGCTTCCACGGCGGTTCTCAAAGGGCGTTCGATTGCGTTCGAGCTTGAAATGAAATACTATGTTGAGAAATCATTTTTCGGAACCATAGCAAATAGGATTCACGCAATTTCACGCATGCCATTAGCGTATGTATTTTCTTATCATTGCGGAAAAAAGCTAAGCATTGCAAAATGCTTTGTCTAAATGCTTGGTCTATGGATCAAAAGCCAAGGGACACCAACGGCCTATCTTTGGCAAAAGCCAAGTGCCGTGCCTGAGGCAGTGATGCCATGTTGGGGCGAAGCAGGTGCAGCTCATAAGCGTAGATGCTTACACCATATTGAAACAAACGCGAAGCAGTCGGGGAGTTCAACTGAAAGAAGATCAGAGAAGAAGAAGAAGAAGAAGAAGAAGAAGAAGAAGAAGAAGAGAGAATGACAGAATCGGAGAGAATAACAGAGAATACAACAGAGAATGGAAGAGACAGAGACAGACACAGAGCTTCTGCTTCAATTCAAAAAGGCTGAAAGACACTCCAACACCATCTTTTTCTGCTTGTGTTTTCATTGTTTCCCCTTGAAACGCCCCATCCTCATTGCAACAGCATCACAGATTTGGAAGTCTTGGATGTAGTCCTCGCTTTGGCGGGGCAGATGTTTCCTGTCCTTGATGGAGACTTCTCTTATGCCACTTGGTGGCTCAGGTGTATGTTTTGGGTGCTTTGGTGCCTATAGGGTGCAGAATTTTGCGGAATAGTATGGAATAATATGGAACAACTATGAGTCTGTTCTGTTGCACCCTGTTACAGCATAAAAAAGCCGCTACTAAGATTCGAAGTAAGCAACTGCTGTTCCTGTTTCAGAGTCGCTTGGGTAAGGTGGGAGATCTCCTTTTCATCCTGGGTGCACTGGTCGGGGAACCAAAACAAGGGGCCCTTTTGGAAGTGCCTGGACCATGGAGTGCGACCTTGGGCTTGCAACGTATTTGCCCTTCGACTTGCAATAGTCTGCCATGTGTCGACTTGAACCAATTCAATCCCATGAACTTGTTCAAAAACATATGCCTTCAAGCGCTGCAAGATGCTGAAAGTCTATGTTATCTCTACCTTAGATTGATCTATCATGATCTATCTATCTATCTATCCATCCATCTCTTTGTTTGTCTGTCTGTCCATCCATTTTTTGGTTTTTCCCAGTCTTTCCGCAGCAAAAAAAAGTCTTTCTACGCTTCAGCTTGCAATCGGAGCACCGCGAAGGTCACGTTGAAACTTGTGCACGGACTCCTGATGCTCCGAGTCATTAAGCTCAGTCCCTGAGAGCATAGCGGGGAGGGGGGAAGAACATGGGGGAAGAACATCGTCCCAAGAGTCGCTTTCTTAATTCGCTAAAGCCTTGCAACTGCGAAAGTAATTGTATTCGTGAAGATGGTCATTTCCAGATGCGGAATTTTAGACAAATATTCCTTTATTTTCCCTGCGTCACGCCAAAGATCATCGGATAGCAGGACTCCCATCACTGACCGTTCCCGCTGAGCAAGGCATATCACGGCTGCTGTAATTGCAGGCGCCTTCGCGTTTGGCGCCTAACAGAGGAGCAATCCGCCAGTTGGTGCTGTGGCTTTGCAACTTGGCTAAGGCCTATGCCCGGACAAGGAGTGCAGAGGACATGTGGCAGCCTCAACTGGGAACTCTGAAGAAATCTGAAGGAGCCAAAACAAGAGGAATCTGCAAACGCTAAGGGTGAGTCCCTCGGAAACGCGACGACATCAACGTCGATGAGGCAAGTCGCAGCGGACATGAATCTGAAATCTGGGAAATGACCATAGCCAGAGGGTCCCAAAAGAATTGGATGGGGTTCGCACCTGACAACAACCGAGCATTGGAGATGAGGGGCCAGTCTAGGCCTAGGGTAAACTTGAACTGCAGGTGGCTGCGTGGCAGCGTTTTTGGGCTTGTTCAGCAGTTGGATTGCACTTTTGGATGCAAGTCAGGAACCTCTTTTAACTTCACCCTTGCCATCCCTTGCCTCGCAGGAGACATATGGAGGCAGAGGCATTGAATTCAGCAGGGCATGATGTTTTGAAGGCACCCGGACCTGGAGAAAAGCCGGGTCTCCTTTGGGAGCTGTGTACAGGAAGGTGGCGGCCCGCGCTCACAGGAGCCAGGCCAGCTACCATCATTGGATTTTCCAAGGCACTTAAGGCACTTCCAAATGAAGGTAGCTTTCTCACAAAGTTTGAGAAAGTGAAGGCATGTGAAGGTGTGAGGTTCTGGCAGGTTCTGGCTTCCAAATCAGAGGTCCCAACTTCATCCACTTCCCGAATGGGAAAGCATGGGAAAGCTGTGGCTTCGAAGTCAGCAAGGAAAAGGTGAGTGTCACAACTCATGTTTGTTCACATGGACGCCGTCATTGAAGAGTTACCTTCATCATTGAAGTTTCTTCCAGTTTCTTCAATTCCCATGAAGTCATGTGGTACTCTGTCCGCAGCTTCGAGGCTTTGTTTCACCACAGGTTGCTGACGTCACATGCCTGGCTCGCCGGCGCGGTTGACGATAGCAGGCAAGTTTGATGCAAGCCGCAGAGGTAGATCTAGAGGTGTACTGAATCCAACTTCTGAAAAGTTTGCATTGCTTCTCTTCTCGATCTTCTCATGTTTTTCAGTGCTTTCTGATTCTTTTCGTTTTTTGAGGCTTTAGCAGTGCCGTTGCCAATGCGGAGAATGGCATGCAAACTTTTCGTAGGAGAGCTCAGCCACGAGTGGCTGGGGCAATGTTACCCACGCAGTGCTCAGGCCGCTTCAGCGACTCGGGCCGTGTGAAGAAGATCGTGAAGAGATACGAAGGTGGAGAAACTGAGGCAAGAGCTGCGCTGGTAGAGTTGTTTTTCATTTTTTTTTCAAATTTCGCGCTTTAGGATCACCAGTGTGCCGAAGGAAGTGCAGGCCTTGTCGTGCGTTCAATTTTGTGCATTTGACCATCATGGAGCCATCCTGCCAACAGCCCAGCTGGTGTAGAGGATTAGGATGATTGAGGATGATTGAGGATGCATGTGAAGCTGTGCTGCAAGATGAAGTTGATCCCCTTTGCATCTCAGCTGTGAATGGCAGGCCAAGCCCGCAGTTCTGAGGCGAGCTGCATCAGCCACATGGTGCAGACTTTCCATAGGTTTCACCATAGGAAAGACATGCGGTAACACAAGATGAGAGTCGGTGAGAGGGAGGGAATGCTGCGAATGCTTGTGTTATCTTGTGTTTTTCTGTGTCAAGAATGCTCCAATGCTAGTCTTCTTGGGCCAGAATGGACCTGTTACCATTTTATTCCGGGTTAAAGTCACCAAAGACCAGGTAAACTGATGTAAACTGTACAAGTGGCTTGGGATCGTTTCATGCAGGAAATGGGAATGCAAAAACATCGAAAAAATTCAAAGTGTAAGACTTTCAAAGATGTGATGCGACCTTTGAAGACTGCAATGATTTCCGTAGCAGACTCTGAGCCTGCAGGATGCTTATGATGATGGCCAGAGCAGCAGAACGAGAAGCATAGATTCCTGCGGATCAAAAGATTCAAAAGGTGGCTTGTCACCAGAGCACCTGACTAGCTTTGGGATCCTTTGGGTCATGTCTTGTCGCATTCAACGTGACCCAGCCATACCCAGCCAATTTGCCGCCATTTTAATTTTTATCAGTACGAGCCAGACTACTTGCAAGAAGAGGGAATTGGTGTGAACATTTGTGAATTGCAAAACGATGAAATGACGCTCCGAGATGAGCGCAGCGTTGTCTCCAAGTCGCCAATTGGATGGCTTGGTGTGCGAGGTACAGGGTCCAGACACGAAAGCCAAGTCAAAAATGAGATGCCGCAAAGTTGCTTCAGCTGCTCAGGTTCTACGGTTTCCGCGGCTTTCAGAAGTCCCGACTCGCTGAGACGAGGAGATCTCCCTGAGCTTCACATCTCATCATCACACGACAGCATCAGATACAGATTTTGAAGTTCTGTGGTTGCAATGTGTGCCCCGTGCTTTGGAATCTTGCAGACATCGTCGGACCAATGCGCTTGAAACGACAGTTTAGATCAATTGGATAGCAACAAATCCAGGATCTCCAAAAGTTTCGCAATGATGATTCGAAATTCGAAATTGTATTTTTGAAAATCGGAATCAAGAACTCATGAGCAGCACCTGCTTGCATTTGTTGTTGCATGCAGATATGTCAAAGAGTCAAGCATGGAATCAACAATTCTGTTCTTCCCACTGCCGCTGCTCTGGGAAAACCCCCTGGACGCCCTTGAACAAACTAATCTATTCATAAAAAGCACATATTTTTTTAATATCCCGAAACCTTGCAAAAACGGGAATGCCGCAACAACCAGGTAGTCTCAAGAGTTTTATCACTTGTTGGCTGATGGGTTCGGTGTTGGCAAGTGGGTGGATGGGTTGCTTCCATGGTTTGCTTGTTGGTTGTGGGCTCTTCCAGGCACTGTGCACACATGTGCACACCATGTCCACCATGTGTTGCCAACGATGTAAGCTCCAAACTGCTGCAAAGGCCGCTCCAAAGTGCCACGATTGGCCCTAGGCCGAAACCCAAAAAGGAAAAAGACAAAGGAATTAAAGAATTAGATTTCAAAAAATGAAATAGTTAAAGAATCTAAAAGTGTAACCCGAAGCCAGGAATCAAATGTGTCCGCATTTCTGCAGCGGCATGCCATTTCAATTCCAGGAGACCAAGGATTTGCTAACCCCCCTCCCTTGGAGCTGTCATCGAAGAGGCCGGAAGATGTCACGGAATCGTGTCCCCTGATGTCAACAGTGAAAAGTTGTCAAAAGTGATGCAAATCAAAGTCTTCAAGATAGTGGAGCAATGCACCGAATCCATTTGACTCCATCGGACTGCATTGGAGCTACGGGCAATCAGTGGAGAGCTTATTGGGGCCCAGGACAGCTGAGGTTGAGGAGAACATCCAAACGGAGGCACGGAGACGGGATGACCACGGATGACCACTGTCCGTTTTGGAATGGCATTTTGTGAGGCGTGCCCAAAGTCTCACCAGTGCTACGAACCAAATAGGAACTTTCACCAAACAAAATATATTTGTTTGTGTATATATATATATATATAAATAACAATAAATTCAGGCATAGATATATAATATGCTGCATATATGTTTTTATCTACATACACATATTCATATGATTCTATTCATTTGGTGCTGGTGGGAATGATGAAATGTCCCCGCCGAGCACCAACGATTGATTCAGAGGCTGGCATTTCGAACGTACACGTCGAAGGCGTGCACGCGCTGGAGTTGCAAACTGTTGCAGAAAACCGTTCCAAACTTGCCAAGTTGTGAACCAACTTTTGGATTTTATAGCACTCAACTTTTAAGATCTTAGATCTTTTAGTCGACCAGTCGTTCGAATTCAGGTCGCGCGAATGGTATTGATGCGAAGGAGCACCGGGAAATTGCAAAGAACACGGCAGATCTGTGGCGCATTGCGAGGACCACCCGGAGCAGCCGCTTCCACAACCCGTGGAAATCCTGGAGCCACCAAGGTCCAGATGGCGTTGCTGTGTCCTGGCAGAACCAGAGACACCCCGGGTGACACCCCAAACTCTCAGCCCTGAGGTCAGTGCCTGGAGCGTTTCTGGAACCAACAGCATCGAGCCCCGCTCCTGTCAGCTCCGGAAGCCGTTTGACCTGCAGAATTTGCAGCCAAAATCTGAAGATTCTGGGGTTGATTCGAGGTAGTTGTACAGACTCGATGGAGGAGAGTTCAAAAACCAAGTCCGAACGGTGCATTTTTTTCAGTTTGTTTGAGCCGAAGCAAGCCAGCAGTTTCAGCACCATTGGGTGGAGCGCTTCGAGAAAGACATCTCTTCAAAAGAATAACGAAAACATGTCAAAACACAATTCTCAATATTCTTCAAACAGTATGCGGATTGGTTTAAGACTCGCTTATGTGTGTTCAGGCTTCGAAATTTGCTACTGGGTACCTGCCCTAAGCCGTGAGAAGCTGCCAAAAGTCGTGGCATGCTGCGTGCCGTCAGGGTTTGGTAATATTTTGGCTACTTTGTAGGTGAATTGTGCTTTATCAGTTTTTAGTCTAAGTTCAGTTTGACTGTGTGCAGTCAGGTAAAGCGGATGTATCCCACTTCATTTTCCCATGTACTGGGTACCCTTCAGAAACCCCTGTGCTATTGGGATCAGCTTCACAAATGATACATGTTTACATTGATTGTTGTTCACTTTGGGCTAGCATATTTTGTCAAAGCTGCATGGCACACAAGCCATTGGGAGAACTTGGCAAATCATGCATGTTTGCTTTAATTTGTGTTCGCCCTTGTCTCGCATATTTTGCGAGAGTTGCATGGCTCGCATGCTTTCTTGTTGTCCTTGGTTGTGTTTGGCATTCCTGTGAGAAGAACGCTTCACTCATAATATATCTTTGCGTTGATCTGCGTTGTCCAGAGTGCCTTGGAAGGAATCCATTTCAAATGGAACCAACTTCCAGCAAAGTTTTTTTTCAGGGTCCGCGAAAGAAACTGTATTCCTTGTTTTTGGAGGATTTCCACGTTGGTCAACTCAATTTAAGAAGAGAAGCAGACAAGGAGAAGAAAATCGAATCAAGATCACTTAGAGAACAGGAAAAAACAAAAGAGGAGCTTCCTCCAGCCAGAGGCCCATTTGAAGAAGGGTGAAAATACGTTTACAGTTGCTTGGTGTTTCGTGCAAGGAACTCTTGCTTGCGGCGTGTACTCGGTATGCAGTTGAATGTGCATGCAAAAGGCTCCCCTTCAGAAATGCCGGTGAGGGGATTGTGATATACGAGAGGTCTTTAGTGATTCACGGTCAGTGTTTTCCATTTTGTTTACGAGCGGGCCCCCACCGAAGTCATCAACGAGTTTTAGACTCCAAAATCATGCACATGAACGATAAATTGTATACATGCATGCATATGCACGCGTACATTTACGAACACGCGCTTGCATTTTTGCATTTACGTATACATACACATACAGATGCACATGCATATGCATATGCATATTCAATAGTATTCATAGGCATCTACATTTTCATTTGCATACGCGCATGTGTGCGTGTGCTGAGGAGGTCACAACTTGCGGCATGGG
>VSDK01015394.1:245630-268909 GCA_009767595.1 Symbiodinium kawagutii
GGACCCCAGAGGTGGAAGGACTGGCCTCTCTACTCAGTTGCAGGAGAGAGAGAGAGAGAGAGGAGAGAGAAGCAGCAGAAGAAGACGAAGAAGAAGGAGGAGAGAGGAGAGAGAGGAGGAGAGAGAGGAGAGAGAGAGAGAGAGAGGAGAGAGAAGCAGCAGAAGAAGACGAAGAAGAAGGAGGAGGAGGAGGAGAGAGGAGGAGAGAGAGGAGAGAGAGGAGAGAGAGGAGAGAGGAGAGAGGAGAGAGAGGAAAGAGCCCATTTCTGTCATCGGCGATTTCTAAGTTCAAGCGAAGAGCAGCCTCTTCGTGTCTTTTGCCACCACTGTGCAGGGCCAAGAGCACCAAAAAGCGCCGGGTCAGCCCTCAATGCCGATGGGATTTCACCGCAATCGGATGTGACCAGCCACTTTTGTAGCCACGAAAAAGTCTTCGGATGGACGTTGGAGCTCAGCACCAGACATATCAGTATCACTTCACTATCATTTCAGCTGGCCCTGACAAAACTTTCACAAACCTTAGTAAAGGATGATTTTCGCATAGTTTGAGTTTGTCAGTGACATGTTTCAGTGCATCAGTGCACCACCAGCCATCCGTCGGTTTGTCATTTTCAACTCACACAGCATCAGTGTGAGTTTCAGACATCTGCAAAAACATGTTTGCTGAATCCCAATGCGGGATGTAAGAAAAGTCAATTGAAAAAGACCCAAAATGAAAATGATTTTGTTGGGCCAGGATGAGCATGTCGGGAACCTCGCCAACGGGGCAGGATTTTCCCTAATCCGAACCATAGCCTTGGGTCAATGCAGGCTGACTGAGAAGCATCATCAAACGTCAATCATCAATCATCACAACAAGACTTGCACTGATACCTAGAAGGCTTTCAATCATTGTATCTAATTTCCAAGACCTATTTTTGTTCACTGGTTCCAACCAATTCCTTTGCGAGCGGGCACACTCTTCAGCTCAAATCACCTGTACAGGCGGACTGAGGAGGTATCAATCCGAGTCAATCCTCACAGTCGCACGGTGACCATTGAGTCACTGTCCCAGCTCATTCTACCTTCCCAACGCTTCCTTTCCACCTTTTTGCAAAGACTGGAAGGTCTCTGGTTGATGTTGCGCAAGAAGACTCTGAGCTTCAACATATGCCCTTTATGTGACATAAAGTTGGGCTGTCCAGGAGTGTTGTCCGGCAGATGGCGCCACTTGGATACCTCAAACGAGGATTCTGGATCTTCCAATGCACTCTGGTCCCAGGCTGAATCGATTGCAGTGTGCATGCCAGTGATGCTTGGATTTGACAGTCCGCCAGCTGAGCATCCCATGGTTCCGCAACAGCGTGTTTCGTTGAACGGGCGGGGATGCAAATGTCAAAACTTGAGCACCGCAATGGGTTCAGTGGGTTCAGTGGTTCTTCAGGAGAGGGCTCACCAAATATTTGATGCAAAGGAAAAACAGGTGAGGATGGAGGCAACAAGTTGGATTGCTGATGACATCAAAAAATCAATACATCTGAATACAGGTGGATACATTGGTCCAAAGTGATAAGTGTCAAAGATATTATGTCTATGATCATCAAAATTGATGATGATGATGATGATGATGATGATGATGATGGTGGTGGTGGTGATGATGACGACGACGATGACGATGACGATGACGATGACGGTGACGATGACGATGACGATGACGATGACGGTGACGATGACGATGACGATGACGATGACGGTGACGATGACGATGACGATGACGATGACGGTGACGATGACGATGACGATGACGATGACGGTGACGATGACGATGACGATGACGATGACGGTGACGATGACGATGACGATGACGATGACGGTGACGATGACGATGACGATGACGATGACGGTGACGATGACGATGACGATGACGATGACGGTGACGATGACGATGACGATGACGATGACGGTGACGATGACGATGACGATGACGATGACGGTGACGATGACGATGACGATGACGATGACGGTGACGATGACGATGACGATGACGATGACGGTGACGATGACGATGACGATGACGATGACGGTGACGATGACGATGACGATGACGATGACGGTGACGATGACGATGACGATGACGATGACGGTGACGATGACGATGACGATGACGATGACGGTGACGATGACGATGACGATGACGATGACGGTGACGATGACGATGACGATGACGATGACGGTGACGATGACGATGACGATGACGATGACGGTGACGATGACGATGACGATGACGATGACGGTGACGATGACGATGACGATGACGATGACGGTGACGATGACGATGACGATGACGATGACGGTGACGATGACGATGACGATGACGATGACGGTGACGATGACGATGACGATGACGATGACGGTGACGATGACGATGACGATGACGATGACGGTGACGATGACGATGACGATGACGATGACGGTGACGATGACGATGACGATGACGATGACGATGACGATGACGATGATGATGATGATGATGATGATGATGGTGATGAGGAGGAGGAGGAGGACATCGACGACGACGATTGACAACAATTGATTGTGATGATGATGATGATGATGATGATGATGATGATGATGATGATGATGAGGAGGAGGAGGAGGAGGAGGAGGAGGATGCTCGTGATAGCAATGCTGAAGGTCATGATGCTATTTTGATATAAGTAAACAGGTAGAAAACAAATTATGCACCATTATGGTGCAAACTTTCAAAGTGGATCTTTCGGATTGCTGTGTTGGCAGCACAATACTGCCCTGTTGCGGAACTGGGGCTGTTAGCACACAGGGGAGCCAAATCAGTACTTAAGTCAAAATGGCATAAATTCTGCCCTTTAACTACTAGTAGTTAAGGGATTAAATTGGACTTAAAATAGTAGTTTTTGTAATTGGACTTTAAATCGGTAGTTAAAGGGAAGTGCTGACACAATGGAGACAGCTGACCCTATTGTTCCCGACTTGCAGCACAGCAGACTATCATGTCTCACTTGTCATGTTGGATAAAGGAACAAAGTCATGCAAAGTCTATCTGCTCTGCAAATAAATCTTGCAAATCTGCATGCTTGAACAAAAGCAGTGTTTCTTGCATCTTGCAGACTATCCTTCATGAATTTTGAGGTGCAAGTTGGGGTACAGACTGCGAAGGACTCAATCGATTGTGACCATCCTTTCCAATGTCCCGCCTACTTCTGTTCCATCCAAGGTCATCCTGAAGGCGATGGCAAAGACGTACAAACCTGGGCGATCGATGTGGAAACCGCTACCGGCACGTGGCGTCAGAGCACTGCCTGGGGCCTCCGACAAATTCCAAGCAGCAGAAGAGTAAACCCCACTGACCTGTCGGGTGAGTCCGTTACGTCTTTCTTCAGAGATTGTGCAGAGATTATACCAAATGATACACGTAACGGAAATGGATCGTACCTTAAATGGCAATCAGAAAGATGCAGGGACTCCAGGGTCGAGTCGGTTGAGTCACATCAAGACACTTCAAAGCCACCTGCCTTCCTGCAGAGGCAATGGCCTTCACCAAGATCAGCAGCTCCGGCACGAGGCGAATGAGCCTTGCAGGAGAAAAATCCCAAGGAGTGAATTTCATTCCTTGGACTCCTTGGAATCTCTTTGGAATCTCCTTGGAATCGAAATTTGCATTCATCCAAAAGAGTTCGCTTCCAAGGCCACTCACACTGGAAGTGTCTGGGTCTGTGTCTTCTCACTGCGCCTTGCCATCCTCAGGAGCCTTGTGAGGCGCATCAACCTGCGTCCAGAGAAGTCCAGGACTTTCCGGAAAGGAAAGGAGGAAAGGACAAACCTGTGTTTGAAACGAAAGGAAAGGAGGAAAGGAAAGGACAAACCTCTTGGAAATCCTGGACTTGCAACCTGCGTTGTGAACTCTGAGGCGACGGTGTCAATTCATCCCGCGAGTTGGAAAACAAATTGAGACAACCAGGCGTATGTCAATAAGCAAGATGTACTGGATTGAAAAAGAAACAACTGCAAACAAAAATGAAAAGTATACATACATGAAATATATGTTAAAAATATATAACAATTTAAAACATGTCAAACATTTCATGATTCTGTAAAAACGTTCCATTTGCATTTTGGCAAAGCTCCTCGAAGTCAAGTTTATAGCACCAAGACCCGGGATCGCACCACTCGGACTCCAAAGCGTAAATGCGTAACACTTCTGGTATCCGTCTTGAAGTAAGAACCGCAACAGCGGAACACGTGGGAAAAAGGTTCGGACGGGTCAACAAAACCAAGGAAATCTTTGTGTGTGTCTTGTTTTGTTTCTAGGATCGGGGGCTGCTTTTTATGCTCTTTGCAGTATTCTTGAGATCACAACTCTTGTGTCATGAGATGAAGCTAACACATCTCATAGTAGAGGTTGCTTGCAGCAGGCTAGAACTATACTCTTGTTTTGCATGGCATTTGCGCCCTTTCGGAGCCAACACCTCCAGTTTCAGAAGGCATTTGCAATCTTTGCGACCTAACACCTCACATTCAAATCGCATTTTGACACCATCCTTTTCACTGTGGTTGGTGGCATCGTTGTTGCTGTGTATAATGCTATTAATGTTGTTTGTTTTTTCTTCTTCTTCTTTTTCTTCTTTTTCTTCTTTTCCTTCTTCTTCTTCTTCCTCCTCTTCTTCTTCTTCTTCTTCTTCTTCTTCTTCTTCTTCTTCTTCTTCTTCTTCTTCTTCTTCTTCTTCTTCTTCTTCTTCTTCTTCTTCTTCTTCTTCTTCTTCTTCTTCTTCTTCTTCTTCTTCTTCTTCTTCTTCTTCTTCTTCTTCTTCTTCTTCTTCTTCTTCTTCTTCTTCTTCTTCTTCTTCTTCTTCTTCTTCTTCTTCTTCTTCTTCTTCTTCTTCTTCTTCTTCTTCTTCTTCTTCTTCTTCTTCTTTTTCTTCTTCGTCTTCTTCTTCTTCTTCTTGTTCTTCTTCTTCTTCTTCTTCTTCTTCTTCTTCTTCTTGCTGTCGTTGCTCCTGCTTGTTGCCTTTGATTGTTCCTCCTTATTCACTGGTGTTGGGTCATCCTTACTTTTTTGTTGTTTGTTGTTGGCTGTTCACTGCTTGTTGTTGTCGGTTGGTTTTTTGTTGCTTCCATTCATGTCATTGATGCTGTGGCGCTTGTTGCTGTTATTGTTTTTGTTGCCTTGCTCTTGTCAGCTGGGCAATATCATGTAACTTTTCGAGCATCAAAAAAAGACAAAGAATTGCCCCTGCAGGCCCTGGAAGCTTTGCGCAAAAATGAGCTCGATGGGAGGTTGGGGGGGACTCAGCACCTCCCACCATGGTGTCCATTGCCTTTGCTCACCTTCGATTTTTTTCCATCGCCGTCACTGTGTTCGTTTCTGGTTGCAGTTGTTGTTGTCGTCGTTATTGTTTTCAACTTGTTCAAGTCTCAGAACAGCCAGGAAGCCAAGCAGCCACGGAAGGCCAGGAAGCCCAGAAGAATAAAAGAAATCTCAAGAGTAGAAATCTCAACAGGTCTTTGTCAACATGTGTCAATTGTCTTTAGAAAATATCACTTTAGAAGGAAGAAACTCCGGCTTCAGACCCCCAAAAACAGAGTCAAGATCTGAACACAGTCTCAAAGTAGCACCCTCCCAGACTAAGCACAGCAACTCGCATCCACTGCCACCAGCAATTGGGCTGCAGAATGCAAACTCTGAACAGCATGGAACCGCACACTGAACTCACAGCCAACATTCCCAGCCTTGACATAGAAAGATTACGCAGCATAGACCCGAAATAGTTGAAATGGGGGGCCTCAAAATAGGGGGCCCCAAATCATCCAATACTAACCATTTATAAAAACAGACCAACCAATTTATTTAGGTCACCTATGGCTTGAGAGACACCCAAATGGTGACTAAATAGTCCAAACAAAGCCGCAAGGATTTTTGGGACAAATCCTATCTGCACTTGGTGGAAGACCACATCATCTGGACATCACTCATTGCAGCGACACCTGCTGGAAAAACAGCACCCTGGCTCCAAAGCGCACGTTCTGCACAACCAAGTCGCACCCCATGGCACGCTTCCAAAGAGCACACCACTTGATGCAAGAACTCCAGTGGCTCCGCTAGGATGAACAAAAACCCTTAAGAAAACAATAGCTATATGTGCTGTCATGAGAAAAAATGCCTGTTCTGAAAAAATAGCCACCCTGTTCACCATAAAAGCAGGCTTACAGTTGATTTGATGTATCGCGAAGTTCCAACTTCATTCTCCATTCTGTCATGACGTTGAATTCCTGAAACCTTCATAAACCTTCAAATATCCAATATTCATGTCTCTTGAGGCATCGTGCTCTTGAATTTAGACAAGACATGATTTACTTATTTTATGTTATTCATAGAGTTATTTGATATTTGTTTTATCTTATCTTATCGATGTTTATGGATCACGGAGCATTTAATTTGATATCTTATCTCCCTTCGTCTATGTGTTTGCTTATGGCGGAGGTATCAAACTCACAGGGCGCAAGGGCAAATTTAAGCTGCACGCCTGGCCATTCGCAGAATGGATGCGTCTCCCAGAAAGTTGGCGCCACCGGTGCCCATGGAAGCCAAAGCCAAAATGATGATGTTCATGACCTCATCCGGGAAAGTCGCACTCCTAGCTTTTTGTTCTCTTGTTCATTAAGGATCTCCTGTTTGTTTCTGTTTAATCCGAAGGAAACTTCGGAAGTCTTCGAAACACTGCAAGATCTGCAAGGAAGCACCTGTTAGGGGTCATGTAACATCCCATAGATTTCGCAAGTCTGGGTTTGGCAAGCATTGGCATTGTCCACATACTTTGCACAAGGAATTTCCGATTTCCCCTCCACGAACAGTTAAAACGTTCAAATTCCTTTCAGTCCTGGAGTCCTGTAGTGTCTTAGAACAGATTGGAACCTCGGGAACCCCTTCAAAACCCGTGGGGTCTGTTTCTGGTGGCCGCCAAGACACCCAGGTCTCGGCCACCATCATCACCACCAAAGCCAAATCGAATCTCGGGAGCGCATGACAGAACCATTTCATCTTCTGTGCATGACATCTTCCTTTCCTGTTCTGCTTTCATGATTACTTCGTTGGCGCAAAGAATTGTGTATATAACACCCAGTTTCGCAGCTCTTTCAGCACCAAACGTGCGGGGTGTGGGAACTTCTGATTCAAACGCTTTCGCTGGGGGCAGACTTCTTTTCAAAAATAAAGAATGGAGGGAGGCGCAACTGTGTTCCAATAAACACCCTGCTCTTGGATTTTGGGGTCAACATAGGGTAGGGTCAATTCGGCTTGCCGGCCAACCAAGTCGTCCTATCAGCGCATTCCTCAAACTTACTGGCTGGACAGGGACAAATGGCACATGTACAGCGAAGCTGAAAAATATCATGCTGGAAGCATTTGCATTGAGGAGTATGTACTCAAAAATCTCATCTTTGTCAGTGTTTACGGTACTTTCATGGCTATGCAGTAAGTTGGAAAATCAAGAAGGTGTTTATACAAAAGAAAGGCAGAACTGTTAATCAAATCTCCAGAAATCGTGGCTTTAAAATCTTTTGGCAGGTGATGAAGACTAAGGAACTGAGAAGAAAAGGGTTCAACAGAGTTCCAATGTGCGGTGCATGGGGGGCCCATCACAGGATCACATTTGGCGTCGAGTCCTTCGGTTTCCAATATCTTTCGCCAAAGAAGTGCCACAGCAGAGCGCTGAACTTTTTGTTTCCAAAACCGGGCAGTTGGGGGTTGCAATGGGTCGCGCATATGGTGCAGTGTATCTCAGGCTATGAATGAAGGGGCCATGTCTCAACATCCCACTGCCAGTGGTCACCAGACTAGGTTTGTGCTTTTCTTCTGTTCTATTAACCCCCTAAACTCCCTAGAGCCCTCTGAACACTCAAACTACACAATCAACATCAAAAAATCCCAAGGGAAAAAAGCACAGTTTCTGCCAAAAGGCTACGTGCGGCTTTGATAGGAACCAAAATCATTGATCTTGCACGGACGCATGGTTTTTTGGTCTCTCTGTCAACATTGCAGCTGAGACCACGGCACGAACCAGCCATCCTTCAAGCTTTTACACTTCTTCTGAAAAGCCAAAAAGCCTCGGTTCCAAAGTCAAATCACTTGCCATGTCTGGGTTTCGAATTCTCAAGAGTTCCAACACTGAAGCTTCCGCATGTCTGTACTACTTACCCTCCAAAGAGGTCTTGTCAAAAATAGATAGATCAATGATGGTCAAAGTACAGCAACTTCCTTGGCAAATGGCAAACTGGAAAAAAAAGTCAGGTTTTGATGTCCTCAAGTTGCCACGATCTTGGTGAGACTGTGTCCACTCCCGATTCCGAGAAACGAATCACCAGCTCCTTGGCCACATCGATAGAAACGTAGAGAACTTGAAAGGTTTCAACCGGGGCAATCCGCAACGCCCAACGGATGAAGAGTCTCTCGGTTCTACTGATTGCTTAATTATGGTCGTTAAAGACATAAATAAACATCATTTGGGCAAAGGGTTGCTGAGTGTTTCTTATCCCTAGCCTTCCCATTTTGGTTTTGATTCATTTTAATCTGGATATGGTTCGTTCTCGTAGTAGCTATATACTTAGGTAGAAGGCCATAAGCAGAGAAGTAAGTGAAAAGCGTGCAATTTACGGGGAAAGTAGGATGCAAAAGTTCCGCCCGCGCCGAAGGTGCTGGGTGTGACTTGCGGATGCCATCAATGTCTGGAATCCCCTGTTTTTTTCACGTTTTTTGACGACTTTTCGGTGAGATTGTTCGAACATGGCATCAAGAATATGCGCTACAGCTTTCACTGGGACCAGTGGGGCTCCCTTTTTTGTCTAGAATCCCCTGTTTTTCACTTTTTGTTGAAGCATCACTTTTCGGCCAGTGTGGCCCAACATCATGCCAATATGGCCCAACATCGGGCCAACAAGCGGCCAACATGGGGCTGACATGGGGCCAACATGGGGCCAACATGGGCCCAAGGTGGGCCAAGATGGAAGATGGGTCACAATGACCCCAACATGCGCCCAACATGCCGCAAGATGGGCTCAACATACCCCACTATCTAGCAAGAGCTGCTCGACACGCCATACAGCGCACTCATTTGACACCACATTTCGGGGGCGCAAATGAGTGCGCTTCAGACGGTCCAACCTCAGACCAAAATCTGGTGATGCTGTCCAATGTGAGCCCAACATGTGCCCAAGCTTGCCCAACATCTTGCCCCAAAAGTGGCCCAACACATCGTAAGATGTGCCCACCGACCCGCAACATGGACCCAACCGGGCCAAACAGCGCACTCATTGACACCGTTTTTTGAGCTGCAAATGAGTGCGCTTCGGGGAGTCCAAACTTAGGCCAATATGTGTGAAGATGGTTCCGATGTGGCTCAATGTGTCTTGCAGCACCTGCCCTCATAGACTATCTATGGTGCTGCACTCTGCATTCCACGGGGCTGGCGGCCCTAGCCGCGAAGCGGCGCGAATATAGCGAGTAGAAAGTGGGAAGTAGGCAGCAGCGAGCAGCAAGTAGGGAATAACAAATAGGAAGTGGGAGTAGGAGTAGATCTTAAAGCAAAAAGCAAGACCGGAAACAGGAAACAGTAGGTGGAAAGTATATAGTCAGAAGCAAGGAGCGTGGAGGAAGGCACATAGAAAAAGGGAGTGCTGAGTAGCAAGCAGCATTGAAGTAAAGCTGGACAGCAGGGCATGGAAGAGAAGAAACAAGTGAACAAGCAGCCAGGAAGTACGAAGTGGCTCAGGAGTAGGAACTGGCCAGAAGCAACCCTAGCAGAAAGTGAAAAAAGTAAAGCAGGAAGTGGGAAGGAGCAAGTAACTAGGAAGGAGGGAAAAAATAGAAACGGTTGAAAGGGCGACTGTTAGCACCATCAAAATTTGCGAGTTGCACCACACTCTCCGATGGATATGTTTATGGGCTTCGCTGAGGATCACTGATTTCACCTGCAACACTTTCCTCTTTGGGTCATTGTTTGAGGATCACTTGGAAGTATTGAAACCGAACACTTCTATTGGAAAGTTACAGAAGTTGTCTAAAGAACTGAGTTGCAGTTCTAGTGCAGATTCGTATTTCACAGTGCACTATATACGTCAAAGATCTGCTGCACTGGAGGATTCCTAGACAACTTGGAGCCTCCAGGGCTTTCGCCATGGCTATCCTTTTAAGGGAGCTAAGCAATGCTTAAGCAGGAAGCAATGGCCTATTTCTAAGCATTACAAGAACTTGACTCTGATGACAAAGCAGCTGGTAGAAAGTCCGGGCTCTGGACATATCTGGACCCACAAAGATAGAGACGGTCAGGCGTCTTGGATCGCTTGGGTGAATTCCACTAGCCACTTCGGGGATCAAAGCGAACAGTGTCGAACATGAGAAAATTGCAATTTCCTCCTGCTTTTCCCCGGCGAAGGAATTCGGAAGCCGAGTTTCCAGAAAGAAGTACAAGCAAAAGAATTGCCTCATGCAACGCAGCCCAAATCAAGAGGTTTCATCATCTTTCTTGAACAATAAATGGATACCGTGGATTTTGCGCTTGGAGTCCTTTGTATCCGATCGCTTTTAAAAAACACCACCTTGGAAGTGTATTAGCATACGTTCTTGTTTGTATACACAACAAAGTTCAGAGAATTGGCTAAGAAAAACTCAGCCAAAAATGAATATGCTGTTGCTGATTTTCAAATGGCGCATTGTACAAATTGGTTGTTTTCTGCTTGTTTTGCAGGCACAGGCCACTACAGTGAGACTGCAGCCAATCACTAGTGGCCATTTCAAAACCCTTGTCACCACACTTTACCAATGACTTGCCTGTCTGCAAGCGTCATTAGGAAACAACAGCTCTGCCAACAAAGGTAGACAAAAGTGGAAAAGTGTTCAAACAACAGGGCAAAGGAACACTAACGTCGGGAAGTTCGACCGCACCAAAAATTCCTCCATATTTTGCAGGCATCAAACCGCAATGGAAGGATCCCAACTTCGCATCAAATCCTCCAACAACTTGAAGCCTGCCGGCATGATCCCGGAACCTTGCATCAAATCATCCCTGGCTGGAACCCCAGCATCATCCCAAGTCTCCTCGCATGCCTGAATACTCCAAAGCCCTCCACAGAGCTCAGAACCTTCTCAAACCAGAACCTCCTGAAATTCTTCCGAGACAAACTTGAAGCCACACCGGGCCCGGAACCTGTCTGGGCTGAGAGACAAATGGTTCAGGATGGTTCAAACATAGAAATTGCGAGTAAATGGCACCTCTACTAGGCTTCAAGTGTGGGACAATAGTGTTTTGATTTTTTGACTGTCAGGTAACTCATTTCACGCAAGAATGTTGTTTTCGATTGATTCTCTATTCAACCAGCCGCGGTTGGTCCCGACTCACTGTTGCTGCGCAAGGTAACGTCTGCAAAGCCAAGATGTGGACTTTGTGTTTCTCAATTAGTACTGGCGCTAGCACAACCCTCGTTGCTGTCTGTTTGATCAACTGCTGTAGCTCTATATTTGGTTGCGAGGCATTTGTTGCAGCGGTGCACTCAAACAATCAACTCTAGATCACGAATTTCTTCTGCTGAGTTTGACAACTTGTCATTGCTCCATATGGCTTGATGCAAGGGATCCTTCACCCCAGATTACTTTAGCAGGAGATTGTACAACCCACACCTGTGGATTTCTCATCCTGGGTTGCATTCAGAGAACCAGCAAACACTAGCTACTTTTCCCCAAGATAGCCAAATGAGTTTCAGAGTGACCCCATACTCTGGAAGCACTAGTAGATGGCGGAATGCCCATCTAGTCATCATCACTGCCCAATCATCCCCTGTATCTCTCTCTCTCCCTCTCTGCGCAAAGTCACCTGCTTGGTTGGTCGAAAGCACTCGAGTGGCTAAAGAAACAAACCGAAACGGACTTCAAACAATAATAAATGATAAAATTCCCTCTGTTTGAAGTTACAAATTGCATTTTTGACACTTGAATCAATTGTGTTCCTATTTGGCTGAAGACTTCCCACAACCCTGTGCATCTCAAAATGATGACGATCCATAAATGGGCACGAACTCGAAGTGGCAATCACTTTTAACACATACATTGCATTCCATAGCCATTCCATATTCGCTTTTGCTTTGATTTTTTGTGCTTTATGCTTCGGTAGGTGTTACCGATGCCATTGGAATGTTACAGCAATTTGGACAGTTGGCGTCAGGTTTGCAGCACTTTAGACTCGACCCATCTAGTGCGTGGAATTTGCGCCCTTTTTTCGACAAAACACCTCTCATTGCGCAAAGAATATGCAGCCTTGGGAGCATGATACCATTGTCTTTGCAGCTTCTAAGTTCTTTTACATTTGCCCGAGGGATAATGCTTTCCATTTTTTTGAAGTAGCACCTCTTCTTCTTCTTCTTTGTTTTCTTCTTCGTCTTCTTCGTCTTCTTCTTGTTGTTGCTGTTGTTGTGGTGGTGGTTGTTGCTGTGGTTGTTGTTCTTGTTCTTGTTGTTTTTGTTGTTGTGGTTGTCGTTGTCCTTGTCGTTGTCGTTGTTCTTCTTCTTCTTCTTCTTCTTGTTCTTCTTCTTCTTCTTTGTCTTCTTCTTCTTCGTCTCCTTCTTCGTCTTCTTCTTATTATTATTGTTGTTGCTGTCGTTGTTGCTGTTGTTGTTGTGGTGGTGGTTGTTGCTGTGGTTGTTGTTCTTGTTCTTGTTATTCTTGTTGTTGTGGTTGTGGTTGTCCTTGTCGTTGTCGTTGTCGTTGTCGTTGTTGTTCTTCTTCTTCGTCTTCTTATTCGTCTTCTTCTTCGTCTTCTTCTTGTTGTTGTTGCTGGTGGTGGTGTTGTTGTTGTCCTTGTGTTTCAGTTGCTGCTGGTTGCTATCGTTTTATGTGTGGTGCTGACTGTTCTTTGAGCCGTCATCTGAATTGCTAAGAACTTATAACTTCTGCAAGGTTTGAGGCCACAAACAGCTCCGAACCCAATTACTAAGAAGAAACAAAGGCTACACAAGAACCCTCAGAATCCTGGGAAAAAAAGAACCCGTAGACAAATAAACCAAAAACCGGGAAGCCACCGAGGAGCAAAAAAATAAAAGCCAGGAATCCATCCATCCACAACCAAAAACCGTGAAACCACGAACGAGCCAAGAACTAAAAGCCACAGAAACCAAAGCCAAGAATGATAGAGTTCGGTGTAGACATCAGTGAACGCAAAACTTCAAAATCAGAGGCATTTGCTTTGGCCATGAAAAAAAGTGTACTATTCAAGTCTACAGTGTACAGTCTGCAACCGAGGTGACTCAAAAATGATGAAGACTGGCTCAGTCTCTGTAATGATGCTGGCCGTATTCAGATCCTGAGGCAATGTGTAAAAATGTTGCGCAAAACAGTCCATAATGGCTGCAACAAACACTGGTCTCTGCACTTTGCCACCCAGCGGCAGCATCAATCGACATATACAAAGCATACAGGACCTCGAGTTCCATCGAGCTGTCAAATGAAACAAATGACAGGGCAACGTTGGACCCCAAGATTGCAACAAGATCTATGAAATCGAGCAACTTCAGGTCTTTATGGAAAGTGTCGTGACTGTCAATTCAAGCAATGAAACTAACCTACAGCCAAGCAATGAAGCTGAGCAAAACCATTCATTGAGCGCAACTTGTGTTGGCTTCCAAAAAAATTGGCAACAAACACAATGCACAGCTGTCTGTCGCCTGGTTGCATCCTGGAAACACAGACCTCGCCCTGTGACTCTGTTGAAGACTGCAAAACTCACTGATGGAACTTGTGATTTTGGTGCAAGACCCGGCACGCACAAGATCCCACCATTTGACCAAGATGCAATGATAGTCATGGTCGTGTTCTCAAACCACGTATGACGAGCAATGTATTGTGCCCAGCCAGTCTCCTTGTAGAAATTCTTCACATCGTATTCTCGGTACAGGCTGCAATTAACAAAAAAGGGGCAAGAAGACAGCAGCAAAACTTTTCTTCAAGACTTTACCAAAAGCGACCATGTCTGCAGTCCCTCTGTTTCACTGTTGAAGCATGTTTCTGGGGATGTCATGTACAGTTGGACCACAAACCATCGGTAAATAAACCACCACAGCTTTAGGCTGCATCAACCAGGCCAGTCAGTCGTCGTTACTGAAAACTGGCAAGACCAAAGCTGCATATCTGTCCCAGTTACTGGAGAATTGAGTGCATTCTGTGACAGCTAATGTGAGGATAAATGGAAATATTTGATATCCACGAAAACGTTCACAAATCTTTGAAACTTGGAAGGTGGCAGCACAAAAAGAGTTTTGCTGCAAACATGTGCCATACCGAGGAGGCAACGACTTCCAACAAAGTTTTGAGAAAAGGCCGCATGCTTCGGGAGTCGTCTCAAAGTTTCCAACATTTCACTGCAGGTGCACCCCACAAGTTGACATGCCGAGACCGTTAAACGTTGGCCAAGGACTGTCCAACTCCACGTCCATACGCAAATGCTTTGGATGGATTGATAAATATATAGATGTATAATGTAGCTTTGTAAACATAGATATATAGATGATACATCATACTAATATAATCACAGTCCATTCAACGCACTGCCTTGCATTGCGGACATTGCATTGCATTGCTTGCAACGCATTCTCTACACTACAGTACATTTCGTACATGTGTATGTGTATACATACATTTATATGTGTAAACATGTAATCTGTAATATGTATACATACTTCATTGATGAAAGTATGCACTATTGAATCTTTATTGGGTGTTACTGGTTCATGACTTTCTTTTTCAAATCTCAACGCTTGCCGAGCTACTTGGTTCCATTTCGCTGGCAATGGCTGCCTGCAAAAATGATAACAATAAGAAGGAATGAAAAATGAAAAATATCAAAAAATGAGTAGGACATGACTTTCGCATATACAAAAACTGCTCAAAATCGCTCGAGTTGGAAGGTGCGCCTGCATGTCATCAGCCGTATGTCCGAACATTGGACGAGCAGCTATGGTAGCCTCAGAAACGGAACCATCAAAGAGTATGCAACGCACCTACGAACCGGAGAGTATGCAACGCACGCTGCATTTTGAGTATATCAGCGGGTCATATCTAGGCAAAGTGAAACTTTATTCTGTTGATCGACTAGGTCAAACCCCTCTCGATAGTGGAACATAAGCCCCTCCAACGATGAAAAAAGATGTCTTAGCAGCGCTACCAGCATAGGCCCCAAACGGGTTTTCTAAATTCCAAGTTTGAAACGAAAAGTCCTCATGTTAGCCTTTGCACAAATCATATCCGCGCAGAATAGGATTGGAAAAAAATTGCCAGCCCATGATGTTGGCATCGTGGGCCAAGGTACCAGCAAGCGGAAAACAAGTGGGAGACGAATGGGAGGCAAATGGAAGACAAATAGGAGACATGTCTGGCATCATGTGTTCCAGTGGCAAGAATCATGCGTGCAAAGCATGCTCCCCTTTCACGGGAGCAAGAGCCCCATAGGCGTAAACCTATTTGATGATCTTTGGTGAAATATTTGAATGATTGAATTGATCACATCCCACTGATAACTTGGTTGCCACTCCTAGGTAATCACAGCAAGCACCAGAGACTCATTGGTTGCTGCCCCACCGGCGACTCTGTGCATGCTAGGCGCCCGCTGCTGCTTGGCTACCTACAGCTTCAGGTTGACCGTGACACTGGAGAGCGACACCAACGAAATCCATCCCTGCCTTCGAATCCACGGACATTCGCCGGTACGACTCCCGCTGTGATTCGCGATGTTTCGAAGTCAATGATGAACTTTTTCCGGGAGGAGAAGTGAACTCCTCCTCCTTTTCCTTGGACAATCACAGCTTGTCAAGTTTGACACTTTGCCGTGTGGGAGACTTCACAGAAAAGAGAACACAATCTCAGCCACAGGGGGTGAAATCACCTGCCTAAGATCCATTGAAACGACTGGAACTTATTCAGAACAAGGCACTACAACCTTCGCAGGGACGTCATCCTGCAAAACACAACCCTCATCGCAAGCATCTTCCTGCAGTTTTTCCCTAGAAATTTCAAAGGTCAGAAACAAACGCGTGCCTTTCACTGCATCCTCCACTTTCCAGATGCCGGTCCCCCAACCGTGGTCCCTTAACGGTCTCGGTCCCATGGACACGGTCCCTTGACACGGTGTGTCGTGCCTGAAAGTCGTGAACTTCCTCCACGTGGAGCTCCTCCATGGCGCCGTGTCTGGCTTCGTCCACGTGAATGCCACGAGGGCCATCGACACACACCTGGCGGCATTCTTTGCATTCCAAGAAGACAACTCAACCAACGGCGACCCAACGAAGTTCCCAACTCTGCCAGCAAGACATCGACATTGGCACTGAGCTCAGCCAGCGCCCATCGCAAGTGCCGATTCTCCGAAGTCATTCGCTCCTCGGCTAAAACCATGAGTGAATTCAATGTGTCAATGACATGTCAATGTGTCACACTGACAATGTCAATATCCATGTTCTTTCTGGGGATTCTCTTGCATCTTGCTTAGCAGCCTGGTGGAGCTGGCGCATTTCATTTTGCATTATGTTTAAAGCGTGTTGGGAGCCGACACCTCCTATCTTGCATACCATAATATCTCCAACATTTTGCAACTCTCATCTTTCATTTCGCAGTTTTGAAACAGTATGAAATGTCTCATTTTAAGTCACTGTGGTGTTTGGAAGCCAACACATCTTATTTGATTGGCATTGGCAAGAATTGGGAGTGGATACCTCATTTGAGTGTTGTTGTCACTGCTGTTGGTGGTGGTGGTGGTGGTGAGTTTTCGTTGCTGTTGTCGTTGTCAACGATCTCGGTTGTTGTTGCTGTTGCTGTCAATGATGTTAGTTGTGGGTTGTTAGGGTGGTTTCCGATTGTTACTGTTGCACTTGTTGCTGCTGCTGTTGTCGTTGTCTGTTCTTGCAACTTGGGCGATATTTCCCAACCTTTCCCCCTATCACTGGAAAACACTCGAAAACTGGTTGCCAGGGCCTGATTGATAAAGAAATCCAGCTGGAGGCGTGTGCCTCCCCCCATGCTTGTGCTTACACTAAGAAAAATGTGGTGAAATTGTTCTCTCTGAGCTCATGTAATCATGCAAGAGAGACCACTGGCAAAATACGCCTTTTCTTTAGCTGCGGTTCTGCTGTTTCTGTTGCTAGTTGTGGCCGATGCTTTGGTCGTTTTCTTCAACTTGCTCAAGTGTTTGTTGTTTTTGTTTTTGTTGTTGTTGTTGTTGTTGCTGCTGTTGTTGTTGCTGGTGCTGGTGCTGGTGCTGGTGTTGTTGTTGTTGTTGTTGTTGTTGTTGTTGTTGCTGTTGCTGTTGCTGTTGCTGTTGTTGTTGTTGTTGTTGTTGTTGTTGTTGTTGTTGTTGTTGTTGTTGTTGTTGTTGTTGTTGTGGATGTTGTTGTTGTTGCCGTTGTCGTCAATCCTGCCAGAGCAGGATGGGATTGGGGCACAGTGCCTCCCCTCCTGCCATCCCTTGTATAGCTGAATCTAAGTAAATCTGCTCCTTAGTTTAGTCTCTTTCTGTTGCCGTCACTGCTTCCTTCTGGTTGCTGGCAACGTTGTTGTCTTGCTCTTCAAGTCACAGAAGGAACAACAACCGCAGAAGCCGCAGCGGACAAAAAAGTAACAGAAGCCACAGAAACCAAAATGCCAAAGAGTGAGTAAAGAAGCCAAGAAGTCATCACTCTCAAAGTACTACTATTGAATGGACAACACTGGCGACACAACTACTACATTAAACATGTCCTGGAACCAAGTTTCATATTCGGCTGAAAGCGAGGACAAGTGCTCGAAAAATGCGGACTCGCTGTCCGTCTGCATCGCCTGCCTTGGCTGAGAAGTTTCACTCAGGGAAGTCTTTGTTTCTGCAGGTGCAAAGTGAAACACGCTATTCCTTTCCTTCTTCCTTTCCTTAGTTTCCTTACTTTCCTTCTTCCTTTCTTTCCTCCTTCCTTTCCTTCTGTCTTTCCATTTCCCCCTCTTCCCAAAGCAAATACAACATTTTTCTGAAGGAGAGATGTGATTTGCTCGATCGAAATCTCAATGCAGATAGCACACGTCATCAGGACCCAACTGCCAGGCACAGGAACAAAATGACATCTCAACTTGAACCAAGACATCCATCGGCAGATTTTGATCTTCAGTGTAGTGTTTAGCACAAAGGATTGTTTCGATTGCCTTCAACACCACATAAAGATACATCAAGCTTTGCCAGTGCAAAAGAAGAAACTTCTCAACGCTTTCATTCTCTCGCTTACCCAATGAAGGTTTTTGATGGTACAAGAAACAAACAATTCTCATGAATATTTAATTTGATATTGTTCCTGGAATGTGATCAGGATTGGCCTTCATTGAAGTATCACAAATCAACTCAATGGACACGAGCTGATAGTATGGCATTGGCCTGCTCCTAGTAGGGACTCAAAAGCACTAGTGACAAAATGTGAATTAAAATTTTCACTGAAATGTTTTCCACTGTTCAGACCCACTTCTACCGAGGTTTACGCATCAAGCACAAGGATCATGCTTCAAATTTGCGACCAAATTTGATCTTTCTGTGTTTTTCCCAGCAATGTCTGTCTAACAAGGTCAACTCCCGGACGGTCGCAAGAAGAGTGAGTCGAAGGTCTTCCATCATGGACGTACACTAGTTGTCTCTGTTTTCTGCACTTGGTGGGCAACTGAATTGATGTTGAAAAATGAATCGGGATGGATGGATGGATGGATGGACGGACGGACGGACGGACGGACGGACGGACGGACGGACCGATAAATGCATAGATAGAGATATAGGTAGGTAGGTCGGTCGGTCGGTCGGTAGGTAGGTAGGTAGGTACGTAAATCGATGAATAGATTGATACACAAACAAACAGACAAATAAATAGACAGACAGACAGATAGATAGAAAAAAAGCATTGATATCGAATTACATCCCGGTGGACTCCACCGTTAAGGTCATCGTGCCATCATCACTACGAATTCTCCCGCATCTGAGGTGTCCATGCCACAAATAATTGCATCGACAGTGATATTGCGTCTGTGGTCAAAAAAATGTTGCTAGATGGTTTTTTTGTCAATACATGCGTTCGAATGGATCGCATACAAACAGCAGCGCTGGGGGAAACATAATTTCAGAATCTGACATTGACAGAATCACACATTTATACTACTGGGTGTTATGGCTGCAGGTGGCTGCAACAATGAAAAATTTGCTATTGTATTGCTGTTTTTGCACACGCGGAAGCGTTTGCAGTCAGCTCAATGGTCATTCCTGACACGTGTACTTGGATTTATGATGCAATTCTAAAACGAATCTCGGAAAAAATCAAGCATATTCATCAAACTACTCATATTAGTTTCACCAAATGTTGCGTTGCACGTAGAGCAACTGCTGATTTTGACATGATGGTTTTGCAAAATGTTTGGAATTTATTTTGTTTGCGTTGTTATGACCCAGTAGACCCGCGCTCAACTCCATCAAGTGAAGAACAAAAAAATTCAAATCAAACAGCAACTAAAATAAAACCAGCGAAACAAACAAACAAATAAACAAAAAGCATCCAAGGCTGCCGCACAAAGATGATGCCACCCGGTCTCACAAATCAGTTAAAAATTGCACACACTCCACGAGTTCAGTGCAAAAAGTGGGAGCATACACAATTTTAGAACCGGATGACCCCACATGTCTAAAATTTCCTGCATCAAGGACATACGTATAAAAAGATTGGAATGGACGAGTCGTTAGCGATGTTGATGGTTGCGATGACAATTACATTTCCAATCAATTATATCTCGCAACACCATTTTTCACAATTCATATATTTCACACATCTCACCATTTCTCACAATTCCCACATCTCACAACACCATTTTTCACAGTTCACACATCTCCGATGACCACTTCCCCAATTCAACAATTCACAGACCCCGTGCATATCAGCACTTCTTCACAATTCACACATTTCACAACACCATTTCTCACAATTCACAGATGTCACAATTCGCAGGTCCCACAACTCACACATCTCACAACACCGCTTCTCAAAACTCACACATGTCACAACACCTTGGTCACAATTCACATATCCAACACATCTCACCACTTCTAACGCTCCACACATCTCACACCACTTCTCACAATTCATACATTTCAAAACACATTTTTTCATAATTCATAAAATCACAGGAATAAAAAGAAAAGAAAAAAAAAAAAAAACATCACCCCAACAACACCAAATCCAAAAATGCCAAAGCAAAAACACAAGAGAAAAAACGCGGAAACAAAAACACCACATTAAAAACACAAAAAAATACAAAACAAAAACGTAAAAAAAAACAGGGAACAAAAACACTAGAACAAAAATGCCAGAAACCAAACACCGGAGCAAAAAAAACAGAAAAGAAAACAAAGCAAAAACACCAAAACAAAAACACCAGAGAAACAACGCCAAAACAAAAACACCAGAAAAACAAAACCAAAACAAAAACAGGAGGAACACAACACCAAAGCAAAACACTAGATTAAAAAAAAACACCAAGAACAAACCTAGGAAAAAACAACAAAAAAAATAACACCAAAGAAAAAACACAAAAAACGAAATACCAGAGAAACAACCCCCAAGGAAAAAAAACAAACCAAAAAAACGTCAGAGCAAAAACACCCGAAAAAACATGCCGAAACAAAATCAAAAAAACACCAGAAAAAACACCAAAACAAAAACGTCAAAGAAAAACACCACAACAAATATACCAAAACAAAAACAACTAGACAAGAAATACCAAAACAAAAACACCTGAACAAAAACACAAAAAAAAACACCACGGCAAAAACACCACGGTTTTTGCCAGAAATCTAGAAAAAAATATCGATTCACAACAAAAAACAATGAAAAAACACCGAAACACAAACGACAGAAAAAAGAACACCAAATCAATTTGTTTACCTCGGGCGATCCCCACCACGGCTAACAAGATGTAAAAAAAGAAGCCGAAATGCTGTCACGCAACGGCTGTCGCGCACGTGTTCTCATGTGTTCTGGTATTCTATCTAGGATTTACTTCTGGCATATACTTCTCGCAAATCTTCTGGCATTCTATTTGAAATGTATTTCTCGCATTCTATCTGGCATACTTCTGGCAACCTTTGTCTATCTGGCATATACTTCTGGCATTCTATTTGGCATACATTCTCACGTTTCGTTTCCCATTTATTTCTGGCATTCCATCTGGCATATACTTCTGGCATTCCATTTCCCACATCTTCTAGCTGGCATTCTATCTCGTTTATCTTCTGGCATTCTACCTGGCAAATTCTCTAGCATTCTTTCTCGCATTCACATGTACTTCGAGCATGTACGTCTGGCACATTTTCTGGCATGTACTTTTGGCATTCTATCTGGCATATCTTCGGCCATTTCTTCTAGCTGTCTATCTGACACTCTATCTGACAATGTATCTGGCATATCTTCTGGCTTTCTACCTCGCATATCTTCAAGCATTCTACCTGGCATATCTTGTGGCACTCTATCTACTATATCTTCTGGCATTCTATCTCGCACAGGTCTGGCAATACTTCTGACATTCCATCTGGCATTTAAATTCACTTCTGGCATTTACTTCTGACATATCTCCTGGCATTCTATCTGACATATACTTCTGGCATTTTATCTCGTTTATCTTCTGGCATTCTTTCTGTCATTCTATCTGACTTCTCGTCTTGCATGCTGCAGTTCAGGCCCGGCGCCGCTCACTGAGATCGGACGCTGACGGTTGAGGTCCAGCACTGCTCACTGAGATCGGACAGCGGCGGTTGAGGCGCAGCGGTGCTCACTGAGATCGGACACTGGCATTGGAAATCCAGCAACGCTCACTGAGCTCGGACACTTGAAGTTGAGAGGAAGCGAAGAAGGAGAACGAAGAAGAAAATTCGTTCTGATAAAATCTAACATAACAGTTCACAACCCTCACCTGGCAGGCAATTACACCGGCATAGACCCCAGATAGAACATGTATGGACAACAAGGTTGGGGTAGGGAATCAAGTAGGTTCTAATGTTTGATCAAAAATTGTTGTCAATGATTTCGATGAAAATGTCAAATGCCATGCTCTCAAGTCTGAAGGCATCTTCTGAATCTTGACCTGAAATTTTCCGATTTCCATTTCTTTTTGGAATAGAACTCTTCTTTCTCCTTGGAATGGAACTCTTCCTTCTCTTGGAATAGACCTCTTCTTTCTCCTTGGAATGGAATTCTTCTTTGACCTTGGAATAGAACTCTTGCTTCTCTTGGAATAGAACTCTTCTTTCTCTTTGGAATAGAACTCTTCTTTCTCCTTTCAATAGAACTCTTCTTTCTCCTTGGAATAGAATTCGTCTTTGACCTTGGAATGGAACTCTTCTTTCTCTTGGAATAGAACTTTTCTTTCTCCTTGGAATGGAATTCTTCTGTCTCCTTGCAATATTTTTTTTCCAGGAAGTGCCTATTGCACACACGCTGCAGGTCACTACTAGTCCGGAAAGCTGCAAAGACTGCACATGATTTCACATGAGCTTCAATTAAAGCATGATAACCTATGGGGGAAAACCAACAAACCAAGCCAAACCAACCAGCACCAACCAAGACCAAACAAACCAGCAAACCAAAACCACCCCCAAAAAAGACTTCTGTCTCCTTGCAATAGAACGCTTCTTTCTCCTTGGAATAGAATTCTTCCTTGACCTTGGAATGGAACTCTTCCTTCTCTTGGAATAAAACTCTTCCTTCTCTTTGGAATAGAACTAGTCTTTCTCCTTGCAATAGAACTCTTCCTGCTCTTGGAATAGACCTCTTCTTTCTCCTTGGAATAGAGTTCTTCTTAGCCTTGGAAAAGATTTTTTTTTCCTCTAGGGCGCCGCTCTGGCACTGTGGCCGCGGTCATGCCAATAGCACCTACCGACGGCATTTGCCAACAGCATCTGCCCACAGGAACTGCCAACAGTGCCTGGCAACAGCACCTGCCAACAGCACCTGCCAACGGCACCTGCCGACAGCATCAGTCGACAACAACTGCCACCAGCAGCTGCCAACAGCACCTGCCGACAGCACCTGCCCACAGCACCTGCTGACGGCACCTTCCGACAGCACCTGCCGACAGGTGCTATTCTAAGAGCCCGCATATTTTAGAAAGAGAACTAGCGCCTGCCGACAGCACCTGCAAACAGCACCTGCTTTTTTTTGCTCGCATACATCGCCTCGGTAGCACTAAGCTAAGG
>VSDK01015396.1:0-18754 GCA_009767595.1 Symbiodinium kawagutii
GCTTGCTCCTCAGGAGCATGGCCGATGTTGATCGATTCGCTCTTTTCACAGGGGGAGGCTGGGGCCTCCCTCCTTTTTTGTTGACCCTTTGGCAAGTATTTTCTTTGGTGACTGCACAGTGGCGCTCTTTCGCACTCCTCTGGCTACAAGATTGCCGGTATTCCTTTCTGTACGAAGTTGCAGAAGTGAAATTTTTCACTGGCAAGGCGCGGTGACAGTAATCAGGCTGGTACTTATGGTGGCTTTCCGTGATGGGAGTTTGCCTGGGAATCTTGCAAAGATTTCTTGAGATGCTGTTGCCTGGCTCCTTGACTACTGAGATGCGTGAGTGCGGATTGTCACCCGTTTCACTTAGCACAGTTAGATAGTTTCTTTTCACTTGGGCTCCAGATGACTGGTGGTTGTTCGGCTGGTTCGTGTTCTGGTTTTTTGTTTTTTTTTGCTGGTTTGTTTGCTTGGTTGCTGGTCTGCTTGGTTTCTTGGTTTGGTTTGTGGCTTGGTCATCTGGCTCCAATTGGTGATCTTCTGATCCCTCTTGCAGCTTATGGGACACACGGTGACCTGCATTCCGCGTGCAATAGGCACCACCTGGCCAAAAAAAAAGCTCTATGTACCTGCAAAGGATGAGAGTTACTAGAGAGCTGCGGTATTCCTGCAACACGGGTTGAGATACCTCGACAAGGCGCTGAATCAACCAGATTCACACCCTGGCCTTACCAGTAGGTAGTAACTTCGGTGAAACTGACCGTCTGGCCTTTGTATGAACAGGTGCGGTTCGCCCCTTCGGTGTCTCCCCATGATCTCTGGGCACTAGCCCACCAACTCTGGCGCTATTCGCCTTCGAGGATGTCGCCCCCAGACATCCCATGGCTCCCGGAGCCGGCCAATTCTTGGGGGTTTTCTTCATGGCTTCTCAGCTCGCTTTGGCATTTTGTGCTACCGCGAGGCTACTCGTCGCTCTGCATACGCTCTGGTGCGCAATTGCTGGACAAATGCATCACATGTCACATCACTTGCAGATACGACCTGCAACTCTTGGGAATAGCATCACAATTTTCCGCCGAATTGGCTGATGCACACAGTGATGTGTTGTGCACGAGATGGCTTTGGCAGCTATCACAGAACATCCGTAGCCATTTGGCTCAAGCTGTCTCGGTTCAAGTCTCGCTGGTGGTTGCTACTTAGTACTGGCTGGTTATACTCCTCTTGGAGTGACCGTCGGGAAGTGGTGGAACTACTGAAAGAGACTAGGAGGAGTTGGGTACTAGCCGGGTAGTCTAGTCGGTGCTCTCCGCTGTTCTGGGACAGTCAGGAGATATTTGCCTATAGAGGTATTTGTCTCGTGTTCTCGTGGACTGACTTTTGCCTACAGAGGTATTAGTCTCTCACTTGGTTTGATATTTCCACTACTGACTTGGGTTGGATTATCTTTGCTTGTGATCTTGGTCTTGACTCTTGATATTTGCCTACAGAGGTATTTGTCTTGAGCTCGCGTCGATCTTCTCTCTTGAGTCGGAAAGCGGAAGTTTGTGTTCTCTCGAGATTTTGATTGTTTGTTTCTTGACTCTTGATATTTGCCTACAGAGGTATTTGTCTTGAGTCGCATCTAGTTTAGCTCTCGAGTGAGTTGGCAGAAGAGTGGGTACTCCTTCGAGTAAGTTCTTCTTCCTTCTTTAGCTTTTTGATTTCCTTGCTGAATTTTGTCTTGCATCGTCGAAGCAGTAGCAGAATTGTCTGACAGCCTTTGACTTTTTGCTGGTAGTTTCAGCTCGTTGTTTTAGCATGAAGCCGTTTGGATCATCTCAGAAGAAGCATGAGGGTGCTGTTTCTGATCTTTTATATCAACTTTTTGGTGAGCGAATCGATCTTCGAAAACCTGACGAATCTCTCATCCCGACGTCGGCCATCGGTTTCAAATTAGTGGTTCCATACCCCAGTCTTGTGAAGTGTGATCGCAGTGACACTGTCACGGTTCTGAGCAGAGACATGTTAGAGGAAGTGCTTGTGCCTGCTAGTGGCATTGAAAAGTTTGTCTTCATCCTGTACAAATATCATCCTGGAATGGTTGCTGCAGTCAGTGAATGTCTCTTTGAACAGACCACGGAAGCTAGCTCCACGTTGCTTTTGATTGAAGAGGGACATACTGACTCTCACTTGCATGAGATGATTAGTAGCTTTGCTTTTTGCTACCCTCAGCATCAACGATTCTTCAAAAGGATGGAAACCTTGGTATATATTGACCATAACAGCAAAGGCGGTCAGTATGCTAACAGCAGCCGCCTATATGCTATCAAACTCCAACGAGATGCCCACCACAATTTCATTAGTTATAATATTCCTCAGAATGTCGAAGCTACTCAAATGGTTGAGCAATGGACGAGTCATTGGAGTATCCTGACTGATGAACTGAGGAATAGATTGGGTAGACTCCCTTTTGTGAAGGATGTTCAAACAAGGAAGAAAACACCTTTCATTAGCACTCTTTCAAAACAAGATCGAATGGATTTCATCATCACCTTGAAACCATTTAACAGAACTGACATGAGTAAAGTTGGAGGGATCATCTCTGACCTCAGCGACTGGGCTGAGGAAGCCCGCAAAAAAGCGAGCAAAGCTGACCCTCCAGTGGAGTTCCAACGTAAGCCGATTCAAGTGCCGCTGGTTGCTTCATTCGTTGATCAGGCACCAGTAGATTTTGATTCTCACCAACTTGTGTGTGCTCTGGACCTCAAGGCGCTCCGAGAAGATCAACTCGACGCCCTTCTCACTGTGATGACTAGCCTGAACCTTACTTTCTACATCCTCACTAGGAGAATCCTTTTTGTCTACGAAGCGGGAGCAATCATGGAAGCTTTGCGAATGAAGTGCGCCGAAGCTGGCCTCGACCTCCCCTTTGGAAGAAAACAAGGAGGCCTGCAGCTTAAAGTCCTTGCTCTACCCCAGGATGACTCCAACAGTGGGTTTATCACGCATGAACACATTGGCCTTCTTTCAGTTGAACCTGTGCAGATTGCCAATGACGGTTGCCTTCTTGATGTCGAAGGCAACATCACTGCCTCCATTGCAACTGCATTGAGACAGAAGTTCGGTGCGACTAATCTTAGGGAACTGCAAGTCATGGACTCTGAAAATAGAATATTCACTGTGGCGGCTTTTGATATTCCCCAATCTTTCGTCACGCATTTGCCTATCCGATGGGAATACAAACCAGGCCACTTTTATGACATCACTTTTCAGTTGCCGGTCGCAGTCAGAGAAAAGCCGTCATCAGTCGTGCAACTTGTCGAAGATAAATATGATGCTTTCGTTAACACCATCAAGCACCACAAAGCGACTGCCTCTCGCACCAGCACGGTTGCACCCGTCGATGGCAACAAGGGCTCCTATGACAGGATAAGGGCTAGCGCCACCTACCTTCACACGGAATCTGGCTATGTGTCACCTTATCACTGCATTGTCTTTGATGAATTTGCTCCATGGATAATGATCCCTACGCAAGTCTCAGCGCAGGTGTTCAAAGATCTGGTCGAAGCCCTGGTGGACCATCTTGATTTAGTTGACCAACACCGCTGGATTGGACCTCTGCTCCAACAGCCAACAGTGTCTTGTACGAAGCTCTCCAGGGATCAGTATGGCATTGTTCAGGTCCGGCTCAACTCTCGATCTACGGTTGAAGTCCAACAGCCGCGCAAAGAAGCTGGCAGAGTTGTCTCGGGAGTGTCAAACCAAGTGCAGGTTCTCGTGTATGATGATGCCGACCTTGTCCTCTTCCTTCCAGCACACTGCCCCATTAGCTTCATTCTTCCAGATTTTCATAAATATACTGTGTTGCGTGCCATCACTAAGAACATTGGCGAAGAGGCCAGGTATCGTCCAAGTTACCAGGCATTTAGCAACCCCTTTGCTGCTATGAATGCACAGCGAGAAAGTGAGGATGTTGAGATGCAGGCAGCAGAACCTACTCGAGTTCAAGGCACGTCACCACAGGCCAACATTTCGCCAGGACATTCTGGTACTACTCCGGGTCTGCCTCCACACCAAGGTCACAGTGGGGGTCCTGATCTAGCTGCTCCGCCTCCTCCCCCGCCCCCTCCTCCTATTCCTGCCCCGGCGCCTGTGTCCACTCATACCTCTCCTGTGCACCCGGTGTCTCCCGTTATGAGTGCGCCACCCACTCCCCTCCGGCTAACAAGGCTAATAAGGCTAGTGCTGCCGATAGCGCCCCTCCAGTGCTTGCTGGACAGTTTTATGAGTGCGCCACCCACTCCCCTCCGGCTAACAAGGCTAATAAGGCTAGTGCTGCCGATAGCGCCTCTCCAGTGCTTGCTGGACAGTTGGTAGGGGTGGTTCACGCACCGCCAACTACGGGGAATGGTCGTTCAGATCAAGGGAGATCAATTCACAGACACAGTGGAGAAAACACCAATGAAAGTGGTCTTCCTAGTGGCCCTGCGTTTCAAGCAGATCAGGCTAGCCTGCGCCGAGTGACTGGTCCGCCCACGGCCAATGCCGCCGGGGACCTATTGCCCAGAAAACCGCAGGCGTTACTCAACACAGGAGCTCGTGATCCTGCCCCTGCTGATGGTGGACATCCTGGTGGAGGAGTCAGTTCCTCGGCTCCAGCGAACCCTCCAGCGGCTAGTGATGATTCACGAATGCAAGAGGCTCGAAGTAGCCAGGACAGGGCTGCTTATACCCCGGTCACGCCTAATCTGTCCCTGTCAAGATCACCACTCCCCCTGATTCCAATGAACTCCCAGTCATGCCTTAACGCTATGCTCCTCGGGCAACATAGATTCCCTCCAACTGCCCCATGGACACAACAGACTCCACCGGAACAGGCTGATCTTCCTGAACCGACAGCGATGGCGTCGCACGGGCCTTAGCAAGTGCAAACCAATCAGGCAGACAATAGCAGGCGAGTTACAGCCACCAGTGAAACAAATAAGCCCGGAGCGCCTGAGGAAGGGTCGCTGCGACGAGCCTTGGATCGGTATGCTAGCAACACTTTAAGCGACGCTATTGGCAGGAGGAAGAGAAAGGTCATGGAAACTGAGGTGCCTACGCAAGAAAAAGCGCGTAGAGCTACTAACAGACAGCGTCAAATTCAAACTCATCTTTTCAGACTTACACAACTTGTTAGACAGGATGCCTTCTTGTCTACACAGGAGGTCAAAGAAGAAGAACTTCAACGAGCAGCTGAATTTGCAGTCGCCATCGATGTGTTTGGTTCGCTTTACCTTACTGCACAGCGAATCCTTTCTAAAGCTGCCTGGACGGCCGCTCATGCACCACCAGAGAGACATCTTGTTCAGGACGCTCTCACTGAAGCTGCACAAGGATTCACGTTGCAAAAAGGAAGAAAAGGTTCTGCCTTCACATCCGACATGTTGTGCATCCTTCTAGGTGCTTACACCGAATTGGATCCCCAAGGTAAGGTCTCCCTTCCATTGGTGCTTAGCAATATTCGCAAGGCGGCTCCTCGCGACCTGATTCCCATTTTCACTACTCACGCATTTGCAGTTTGTAGTGCTTGCAACCAACAAGCAGAATGCCAACTTTCTTTTTTGGAGTTTTCGCATAGAGAGATAGCAACGAGTGCAGTTGGTGAAATTCTTGCCGAAGCCATTCCTTGCTCCCAACTACATCAAGGTGTCAATCCCTGCTGCCAGCACAATACCACAGTTAGTCTTGATCCGGAAGGAGGCTTCCGAGTGGTCTTCCTCCGACAAGAAGACTGGGGATTGCTGCCGTCCAGCGGAAGTGTCCCATACTACATCACAAGTGAGCCTTTCTCCCATCATGGCCACAATTGGCATGTTGTTCTGGCTATTGTCTCATCCTCACCAGACATTAACTCTGTGCACACTGTGGAAAGAGTAGAAAAGACCTCAGACCCACCGCAAGTTGTCATCTACGACAATCTTGTGGGCACTAAGAGAATTGATATCACGGGCTACATTGCTAAACCCATGGATCGGGTCGTGGGCTTGGTATTCAGGAAATTCGAAATCAAAACCTTGTGGAACAACCTTCAGATCAAGAAAACTGTGTCGCGAGGGGGAGGACAGGGTGGTCCCAAGGAGCTGTCGAGTCGACTTGGGAAACGAAACCCTCAAACGCCTTCTGGCAAATCATCGGGAAAAGGAACACGGAAGGCAACTAGGTCGCACTCACTTCATGCTGAAGGTGATGACCGTGGCTCAGGCGGGGTCCTTCGGAAATACTTTTCAGGGAGCCCGCTTGTGGGTCCCCATAGTACACCGCATCAAGAGCCTAACGCTGCTGCAATACCGGTTCCTAGCTCTGAAGAAGATGTTGAGGCACAGAATCACTTTGAGGACCCTGAGGATCCAGTTGAAGATTGCAGCGATCAAGATAGAGCCCCGCCGTCGGATCATGAAGCATTCTCGGAGCTTTACCCGAATGACAATGCTCCTATCCCTGTCGCTAGTCAGCCTGGTTGTCCTCCGTGTCTAGGTGATCAAGCAGTCCCTTGCAGGGATCATCAGCAACTTCAAGAAGGCGAGGAATTATGGGTGCCCAAACCTCATGGGCAGCCTGATGAGAACTCGCCCACGCATCCGTCGCAGGCTGAAACCGAGGTCATAGAGGATGAAACAGGCAACCCAATGTTCCAGGACACTTCGTTCCGAAGCCTGACAGCTGCTGTGCAAACTGTGGATAGTGTCGCTGACTGCCCCCCACAATACCATCAACCTCTGGAACCACCATCTCCTGCATTGAGTCCAATTGCACATGAACTGGAAGCCCCCTCCGTTCGACAAGACTTTAGTCAGGAGGAATCTGTTCCTCCGGCAAACCAGCAATTGTATGCGCCACCATCGGAGGCCAATCTTTTGCCTCAGGTATCCCTTGCCCCGCACACTGATCAAGAGGGTAGCGTTTGCGCACAGGCGTATTCGCCCCAGCATGCACAGGAAGTTGCTGCGGTCGCGGGTGACAACTTGCTGCCTAACCTTCCCTCAAGAGAGGAATTATCCCCTGAGGTCCACTTTGAGTTGCCGCCAGGGAGTCCACACATTGAACTAGACAGCGAGCAAGCAGATCTGCCGGTCCCTCCCGAAACAGCTGAGCAACGAGCGGGGCCCGTACCCCCGTACACTCAGGAACACCGAGACGTGCTTACAACTCAGGAACTTCGATTTGAGCTTGAAGTGAAGAGGTTGGTCAAGCACAGAATGAACTGGAACAGACCGATCAACCCCCATACGCTCTTATCAGCCTTTTCGACGGATGTGGATCCACTTACTTTATCCTTCGGGACAAATTGGGATATCCACCGTCGGTGTTTCTTGCAGCAGAGTGGGACCTCAGGCTTCGGGTCATAGTCGCTGATATTATTGGACTTGATCTCAGTCAGCAATGGAGAATGAACAAGGAAGGAAAACCGTCCATGTACATCCAAGATGTCGACCATCTTTTCCATCATAATGGCAAAATCTTGAGAGAATTTCTTGCACTTATGCCACCGGAGTGTAGGCTCTACATTGTTGGAGGCAGTCCTTGCGCCGAACTCACTGTGAGTGGCAATGATCAGGGTTTGCTGGGGCTCATTGGGCCGGCGAGCTGTCTCTTCTTTAGTATGCAGCTTGCAATCTTTCTTGTGAGCAAACGAGTTCCTCGTGAACGCATTCGCTTCCTGTGTGAAAATGCAGGCTCTATGCACCCCAACCACAAGGAAATGCTCCTTGCCTCGCTTGGTTTGGAGGGTCAACCGACAGACCAATATGCATGGGATGCTGGCATCCTTGGCCTAGCCACCCGTAGGCGTTTCTTCTTTCAGAATTGCATTTTCCCTCGTCCTTCGTTGCTGCCAGAAGTCACCTTTACTGAAGAGGACGAAGCGGGACTTATCCCAATGATTGGAAAAGACTCCTCGCTCTCTCTTGTTCGAGCGCTGGTGTTTATGCGACCTTTGGATGATATTTCGGAATCAGAAGTGAGACGAAGTTGGACCAGCTACCATCCCCACTCGCTCATCTGGCATTATAGGTGTATTGGTTCCATGAGGGAGTTTGCTAAGGTAGCTGCTGTGTCAGGAGGCTCACCTATCCCGCAATTGCCATGGGTACGACTTATCCCATTTACGCTTCTACCTGCATGGATGGAATTTCTGCATGTTATTTGTAACCCATCCTCTAAAAACCAAGACAGGGACAGGGTTATCAACGGAGTTCTTCCTCTTTTCCACAATCCTGGCAACATCATCGTGCCGTTCCGACTCATGACAACCTTGGAAAGTACCAAGGCAGCAGGTGTTGCTGCCTGCTTGGATAAGTGCCAAACGGCGAAACACTTGCTTGATCAAGGGACCTCCTTGTCAATTGTCGGTAGCTCATTTCATCCTACTTTGATCTCGGCTGCCTTAGGCACTAAAGCCGAGAATCTCAGATGGTTGAAGGGGGAGGTACTCACGGATTGTTCTCCTCTCAGTCCAGACACTGTTGATACCAGATTTGCGGATTATCGAAGAAAAATCATGCAAAATATCCAAGGAAAAGATATTAGAAAAACGCCAGTTTTGTCGGCCTATCGAGAAATTCCGTATGGCCTTTGCTGTACGGCAATTCATGATCTTACTCTCCCACCCAGTGTGCTTCCAACGGGGCTGCCGTGTCAAATCCCGGTGGCATTTTCCAGTCGAGAACAGCAGGCTCGGTTCACTCAGAGGAAACAAAAGCGCCTGGACTTTCTTGGCTCAGGGATCTGCAAAGCTTTGGATCTTATTGGATTGGGCAAGGCGATAGAATGGAACCATGCTTACCAGTTTGTTCCGGCCGGCATTATCCTGCAGCGATGCCTGCCTCGGACCTTCGCGTCCTTGGGGTGGGGAGGGTTGGTCAACTTTGTTTGCGGACAGCCGCATTCATCGATGACTGAAATGCTTGTGCTGACTATTTTGAGCAGCATCAAACCAGATCAAACCAATACAGCCTTCCTTATCGTTGATGAGCAATTCCTTCGGCCCACGTCCGTGGTTCTCTTTCCCAACGCTCGGAACACTAGTTTGATCGTGGTCTCGCTCAAGGAGGGCTTTGGATTGGCTGCACAAATGATCTATGGTTACTCTGACCTCCCCCTGGTGGTTAATGAACAGAGCAACAAGGACGAAATTGTTAGTCTAGTTGAGCACAGATCACCACCTGTGTCAGTGACCCGAGGATTTGCTGCCATTGCGCTCTCGCAAGGCAATAAAAGTTATCTTGCTTGTCAACCATGGGCCCGAGGCTTCTTTCATAAGACGTGCCCTTTGCATTTCGTTCAGAAGTGGCTCCGTGGTAAAACAGCTACACCTTCTCAGGGACGGTGCGACCATGTCTGTCACCAGGAAAGCATACACTGTGCTGTTGTGTGGGCCAATATCAGCGATAATATGCTATACATCTCACAGGCTATCAATATGGTCGGTGATGACCACATCAAACAGAAAATCCAACAAGGTCTGGTCACCCGCTTGACTATTGTCATGCTTCCTACTGTTGAGAGATGTCCCATTCAGCTCCTGACCCTCCCTGCCGGGATTGGGTTTGAAGAAGGAGACTATTCAACAAGGGTCGATGAATACCAGTCGTGGATTTCGGGTGCAACTGCTGCTAATCAATGCGGTTACCAATCTCGAGGTGCCTACGTTGGGCTAGTTGACTGCTCCCTTGCCTCCCAAATTCTTTGTGATTTCTAAGTTGTTTTAAAGACTTATATCCGTGAATGGCCGCGCTCACTCAGTCGCCAACTCCTTCTCCTCCTACACAAAGGCTTAGTCAGTACGCATCAGGACCTGTACCAATCTATGTGCCCGAAGGGAGTGAGCACCGTGCGGTCGTTACATGTGTTGGCGTACATGCTTCCGGATCAACCTAGTTTTCAGTCGATCACAGAGACTCATATTCTTGAGTGGTTGGAGCACGCAGGACCCGTAGAAACAGCACTACAAGAGACCTTGCATATGGTGCGACACTGCGCTGACGGGGCAGAGTGGCCCCCGCTTTTCAGAGAGTCGTGTCGCACATTGGTGAGATATCGTCTTGCCACCTCCTGTCAGTTCCCCTTTAAACTTCGACGCCTCACCTGTTGGAACCTCACGTGTCTCCATAGGGAGTCGACCGTCAGCAGGAAGAAGAATTTCATTATTGCGAGAGCATTGCGTAGCGGTCCTGTTCTCTTGCAAGAGACCAAGTGGAGTAACAAGGGCCCGGAGTGCAAGTTGCTGCCTTGGCTGCTGAAGGTGAAGGCACAAACGCTAGGGGAGGGGTTGCCATCCTGCTGCCACCAGCTTACGTCGTTCAGGAAACACGCCCGCTGGTGCCCCTTTGTGCCATTGCCGTTTTGGGTCAGTATTCTGATGCAGCCATTTGGCTAACCTCATACTACCACCGCCCCGACGCGAGAACTCAGGACCTGGAAGCCTTTGCCGGCACACTTTCCACGCTCTCTTCGCACCCGATTGTGCTTGGGGCTGATTTCAATAGAGCAGACAGTCGGCGCTCAGGCGCTTGGAACGCCATGCTCATGTCGCACAAACTGAAAGACCTTGACCCTGATTTATTCACGTATGAGTTTCCTGGCGGAATGTCAGCATTGGATCGCTTCCTCATTTCGGCCGAACTCATTGGCAATAATTATTTGGAATGTCAGGTTAAGGCCACCAAAGCGTTGGCAGGGTTCGGGCACTGGCCTGTTCGCTGTCTCTTCAAGCATATTCCCAAGCTGGAACCACACCCCTTGTCGGTCCCACACGACACGATTCCCACCGCTGCCTTCCTAGGACCGGTCACAATGGATGATCACAAGAAAACAGAACATCAAACTAATCTCAATGGATTGTTGAGAATATGTGACCGAGTTGCAACACTACTCACTCCCAACGCCTATGGATGAGCTAGGTAGGGAACCAGTGGGTCACATAAGCAACCAATTTCGTCACGACGATCGCTCACAGGAGTGTACCGTCCGACAAGAATGGCAGCCTTGTGCCCCCTCTGTCCTGGTGCAAACTAAGGCCCACATCTGGAGTTGGTGGAGAACGGTAACGAACAAGTTTCGCCCAGAAACCATGATTATGAGATTGCGCAAGCAGCTCAACAAAGGTACTGCCTCCATTGCGGTTACAGCAGCTACCTTTCGGCAACTCTGTGCTTATCTGGGTAACCCTGACCTCAACTTTACTCCTGGTCTCAACGGGGGCCTGCTCCTCGTCCCTGACTCCTTTGTCCGAGAAGCCTTGGATGCACTTGAACACGCTCACAACAACTATCTTGCGCTTCCTCATACTAAGGACAACCCTTCACCCATACTGTCGGCTATCACGCAAAGAGCGCTTTGGGATCGGTTGCGGTGCATTTGCCCGAAAGGAGTCTTCCATACGGGACCCATAAAAGGAGCTGATGGGCGGGTGTGCACAACCGCAGAAGAATATGATGATGCTATGTTGGCCACCCGTGCATTTTGGACAGAGCCCCAAGTTCAATTCGACCCATTGTGGCAAGAGTCCCTACAAGAATATAAGCAAGTCAAGCAGCCATGGCCGTATATCCCTCTCCCTACCTTGGATAACTTTGAACAACATATCCTGGGCACCAAGGACTCTGCCCCCGGGCCAGATGGAATCCCTTATGCAGCATGGCGGGGTAGCTCCCGGGTTACTGCCCAATTACTACAGCAGAACCACTTCTGGCACATGACGGATAGTGCTCCACCACCTACTCAGCTAGGCGTTTGGATTCCAAAAGCACAGCTTGGGGATACTGCGGACTACTTTCGACCGCTTGGAATGGCTGATACCTTCGCTAGATTGGAAGATGGTACCGTCGCAGGGCTGCTCTTTGAACATACAAGAGATTGGTTCCATCCGGCGCAAACATTACTTAACCACTTTAGGGAACCGCAGGCCGCTGTTCAACATATTCAAGAGATTCTCGACCAACCAAGCAGACAAATTGGTGTCTTTCTCGATCTCTCGAAAGCCTTCGAAAAATTAATCCCTACTGGATACTGTGCATTCTTTTTCTTTCTCGTGCCCCCCTTTGGATTATTAACACTTTTCGACGGCTCTTCTTCGGACGATTTATTAGACGCAAGGTGCAGGGGAAACTCCTACCGCCTCGGCAAATTCTCTCCGGGGTTGATATGGGCCGATCGTCGTCTGTTTTCCTTTTCTGCCTTGCCATGGATCCGATATTTACTTCGCTCAATATGATTCCCAGGATCTCGGTGGTCTCTGGGTACATTGATGACACCACGCTTGTTGGAGAAGGACAGAAGACAATTGGCTTGCCATCTTGATGGGCAAAGTCTCCAGGTGGCACACTGCAGGAATCCAGACGGACAAACACAGCTGCTGGAAAGCAATCGGCCTCCAACATATCAATGTTCCAGTCCTCACGGCCCTTCATCTCCCTACTGCCGCACCGCAGCTGCGGGACCGAGTTCGCTCTGTGCAGGGCTTTGCCTCGTTTATGGCCGCGGCCCTGTCCATTCATGGCAATGACCCTGTCCTCGTCTGCCGGGAAGAGCAAGGTTTTATCTGCCAGAGAAGTGATTTACACAGCATGATTCGGAATGGCCACGAGCTTGTTATTACCTTGGCGACGAAGAGTTGTCGGTGTCGGGCTAAAACTGTCCTACTTCCTAATTATGTAGTAGAAGGAGCCGAAGCAGCAGCTTTTGATAGATCTGGATATGGAATGCATTGTGTGCAGGATCAAACTGTCAGCCTCGGTCTGCCTGTATACACTTCAGGACACCTCATCACGCGCTCTCGACTGCGACAAGGATCAGAGCCGGACCCCTTCCATGTTCGATTTCGAAAACAACTCACCAAAATGAGCACAAGACTGCAACTCCTGCCGCCTAGTTCGCATAGTATTAAAGTCAGAATACTGTACTTCAATACTTATTGCCTCAGTTTGTTTTACTACTCGCAGTCGGTGCAGTACTTTCCTGATAAGGAGCTGAACCCTGTTTACACACTAATGTCGTCATTTCTCCTCCGAAGAAAGTGGTTCATGAACCGACATTTGGTAGGCATTCTCAGGTGGATGAAGATAGGCCCCTTGCTTGACCCTTTTCTCATGCAAATCGTATCCCTCTTGGGGTTGTTTCACAGGCAGGGCTACCAGTTGGGCAATGCAGAAGTTAAACAAAGTCCGCTACTCCGGCTCGAACAGAATGCACTGGAGGCATGGAAAGGAGTTCGCTCACACCTCTCTCAAATGCAAATTGACCAACTGTATGCCATCGAAAGGACTCACTTGCCGGCGGTTGCCAAAGCGGTCAAATTCAACAATTACCTAAAAAAAGAAGTCGTTCAATCGTTGGTAGAAAAAGCCAAGAAGCACTTACAACTTAGACGGGGCTCCTCTTCTTGGCCACAGGCGCCGTCTTTTGCTTTTTGTGAATGGGTTGCAGAGCAACCCCTCTCGATGATTGGGGCGATCCCGCGCTACACTATTTTAAGATGGTCCATTTCGGAGGACAGTGACCTCTGGTTGCCCTTACGGGGAGAAGTGCACAGACGTGATTTGTGCCTCCATTGCGGGCAAGAAGGCAACAAATTCCCCTGTGGACCAGAGGGCGGATGCCTCTGCCTGGACTGTTGCCCCAACGACAGCAGGTGGGCGCTATACAACCTTGCTGCCGATGATAAGCGCAAATACTATGGGTGGGCGTCCCGGTCCGTGCCATGTGTGCCCACGGATGTTACCTTTTTTATGCAGCGTGCTGAAGCTGTTTCCCGGGAATTCCCAGTACCCGTGCCTCCGTGTACACTCTGTGGGAGCGGCTCCAACTCGGTGGATCGCTGGTGCCAGTTTTGTCCAGTAGTGCCCCTGGTACTCAACTCCTTCTATCCTACAGCGGCCTCGTGGGTCCACTGCCACTTAGGGACTGCGCCCCAACCACAACAAGGGGTGATCCTTGTACATACACTTTTCCATATGCGGCGGCTGCTGCAGCAACGCAAAGCACTAGACAAGGACCCGGCACCGGAACCTCCTATGGAAACTCTAGCGGCAGTAAAGGCCATCGCACATGAAGTGTGGCAGTCCTTGCCTAGAAGCATGGCTGCTAACCTGCGCCGCCCTCCAATGTCCATGCCTTTACGCTGTTGTGATAGTCAATTGATTGAAGAGTATCGGTTGTCGCACTTGCACATTGATTCCGCGCTTCTACCCAAAAAAGGGTTGATGGTTACAGCTCCGTTGGCCAAAGGAGATGTGGTTGCCACGCTCCCTAAAAACAGCCCTTTGCTAAAACACCTTTTCGCTCCTCCAGCACAATTCCCGTTTCCCACTGCTGCAATCAGGCTGCAGATACATCAATGCGACTGCGGGGAAAGTCATATTCAAATCATTGCCGACGAAGATCTCCAAGCGCGCTCATTGTTAACTCTGCAAGCTCCTGAATCAACAGATGCCCTGATCGTTCAGTTTGATGGCTCAGCTTTCAAGGCACAACAGAAGGGAGGTGCAGGTGTGGTTGTCCTACAGGGGTCTTCCACTGGCATCCAGTTCCGTAATCTAGTGGCAGTGGCGCTTCCGAAGTGTGCTGACAATCTAGTGGCAGAAGCGGAAGCATGTCTCTCGGCATGCCTGGAATTAGAGCGGTTAGTGGCTACTCTCAGACAACAAAACAAACGTGTCCCCGCCCTCTATCTGCAAGGGGACATCCTGCCATTGCTTACCTTTCTACAATTCAGGAGTAGACTGCGTAAGGCCGATATTATTCCTATCATGCAAAAATGCCAACGTATCCTGTCATATCTCCCTAATGTGCATAAAATCTACTTGCCAAGGGAGTGTAATAAACTGGCAGATTGGGTGGCAGGTCAGGCTGCAGCTTACGCTAAATCCCCCCAAGGTAGTGGGGCACGAGAAATTCCCCATCCTCCCCCATTCCATCTCTTACAGGAGTTGGGTTTAGGCATTGCCCCACTGGATAATATCTATGACCCTCAGCGAGACACCGTGTGTTATATGGAAATCCCGGTGCTCCCGTCACCATTGGCAGCCAAAGTTGTTGGATTTTACCCCCACTGGACTGCCAGGCTTCAAGACTATTTGGCCCTCCACCGTAATCGACCTGCACACCGGCCTGTGGTCTATCGCCCCACATCATATGACGACCTGGGTCGGCTTTATGCAATTTCTCCAAGTGCGCAGCTGTTCCCCTCAGACCTCCGATTGGCACTTTTTGGATGGACCCATTGGGAATTTGATTTGGTTCATGCCCACTACAAAATTCTTCGCCGACTACACCCGCATTCCCGGCTACCTCCGACCGGTGCTCTCAGAGTGTGGCTGGAACGACTACAGACCCGACTGCAAATCCATGATTTCCCTGATTTTGTCAAAAGATGGCCCACTCACATTATCAATATGACTTCTCCAGAGGAAGTGGATACATCGCTTAAAGATCATGGCTACCCCCACTTACCTCTTGCACTTTACGAGTTTGCGATGGATCTTTTCATGGCGCGCCGCAGCTTGCTAGCATCCCCGCCTGAGTGGGCCAAATATCGACCCATTACCACAGGGCGCAATGCGTCCTTTTTGTTCTTTGAAGTTATAGAAAGAAGCATTGTCAAAACAGCCTATGGCAAGGCCAAGACTCTCGCGCATGGTGCGCTCCAATTTCTTCAGAAACAGGGGTGGGAGTCTGTGGTGGCGGCCCTTTCTGGCGTAGAAGAATTTCAGGCCATGTGGCACCAGTCGGGATGGAAAGCAATGTCTGGAGTTACTTGGTTTGGAGAGGTCCCAACGGTATCACTGCCTGAAGCCCACCGTAACCTGCTGCTGTGTGCATGGGCTTACAGGAACCCAAAGCCTCATGCCTTGTTTGAAGTACTTGGCTTGGAACCTTGCTTGCTTCCTTGGTCCGTCTCTAAACTGCCACTCCTTGACAGTTCGGAATTCCCTGACGAGGTTGCTCCAGCACAGAATAACCCCCAAGGGATGGAGGTGGACTCGCCGGCTTTCATTCCAGCGGACTCATCCCCTGAGGAGCCGATGTCAGTCAGCAGCGACCATTCTAGTAGCCCCTCGGATGTTCAAGTGGTATCTGCAACTGGTCAAGTGGGACCTGCGCCATTGTGGGAGGCTACGAAGATAGAGTCGCCAGCTCAGCTTGCACCGTTACGAGATCCCTCGGTACCGTGTGGCCGTGCATTGAGTGAACTCTTAGCCCTGCACACACATCCTGAGTTTACAGCACAGCAGTCGCGTGTTACTATCGATTGCCCTGGGTTAGGCGGGGGCGCATTGGGACTGGCCGACCCACCTGACCTGACCTTGATGACGCCCCGGCTTGGGAGAGGCTACAAATTATATGGGCCCTCCTTGGCCTGTGAGGATAAGTACGCTCAGGATTGTTTGACTGGCCGAGGAAACAATATGGCAGTCCACAACATGGCACAATTGTTTCTCACTGGGAGCGATTATGCCCCCACAGTTTGGGCAAGGGTGACGGGCGTCGCTGTTCCTGTCTTCATTCATCGTGCGCTTCTTGTAGCAAGGCATGCCAAGCGGGTGCCGGCTCATCGACATCTTCCGCGCCCGCAGTTCGTCACTGCTGTTTGTTTTAAGTTGTTGCAACTGCATCCTGCAGCTCCACACGTATTCATGCAAATGATGAACTTGTGCCCAGCAATCCCAGTGTGTCCGAAGGTGCCTTTACGCATCCGAGGCTTCAGTGCAGGCAGCTACACGGGAGCTGTCGTTGCTTTGTGTGCCCACACGTTGTCCCCAGTTTACACACTGGATGTGGTGCTTGGAGCGGTCGCGATGGCACCTCAGACATTCCTAGGGTTGTGGTTGCTCATCATGTCAAACTGGTACACCTTCAGTTTGATTCCCTGTGTAGGTGGACCCCTGATTTGTGGTCTGAGGTGATGGGCAGGCATCTCTGCGTCTCATTCGTGGAAGGTAGGTGCTCGTGGGCAGGTGCGGATCAGCATCACTATGGCCATCTTCTTGACCTTGACCTTGGCCCTGGCAGGAGATCTATCTCCCAACTACAGACGGACCTGATTGCTTCTCGACCGCTCAAGCTTCAACTGCAGGTCCCGTTGAGGCTTACTTGCTGGCTGCGGAGCACTTCCCGCTTTCCGTTGTCTGCTGTCATCAAGTATCTTGGGTCTTCGGTTACAGAACTGTTGGCCAGCCTTGGTGACGTATGCAATGAGTTGGAGCTGCACGCTTCTCAGCACTTTTGCTATCAAACTCGCCAGAGATAATGACATGTCTATGGCTCCGGTAGAAGAATGGCTTACCGCGATTGCGAGGACCTTGTTGACCCCACTGCCACTTCGTGAACTCATTGTCTTTCTGCATGCATTCATTCCACAAGTTGGTGCTAGTCGGTACACCCGTGAGGCAGTCCATGCTAAGCGAAGTGCTACCAGCTTTTGCCCGAAGATCAGCATCAAACCAGTGGCCCGAGGGCACTTTGGCTTGCATGAGTTCCAGCTCCATAATCACAGTCCCTCGGCCCCCTTAGGGCTCTGGGTGCCGCTGGAATGTGACGACAATGATGTTTGCACTTATGAAGAATGGCGCGCGTATGACTGCAGACAAATCGACACGGGTCTTGATTGGGGGGACGTGTGCATCTTTCATGTCCAACGAAAGCCGGACGCCTCTGAAAGTAGTACTGATACCCGCCGAAGTTCTGCAGGGAGCGCTTTGCCTACAGGGGTATTGTGCTCGCCTGACACTCGTGAGACTCGGTTTGCATTTGCCGGCGTCCTGACAGACATTGATCGCCCTTCCACCACAAATGACATTTGGAAACGGGCTAAGCTGCGTCGTGCTACCTTGACACACCTTCCTGGGGTAGGAGGGTTGATCACCCGTGCCAAGCTAGATGACTTTCTTCAGGATGCTCAAATTGGGTTGCCCGAAGAACTGGAACGGCTGGAGTTGAGTGAGCGCCCTCCGTCCTACTTACTGATGGACTTGTTTCGGCTAGGCTCTACTGTCAGCGGCTCTCAGTTGATGAAGGTTGCGAAGTTGGCCCCACAACACAAGCCGGTGGTCCTCGGTATCCCCTCCCAAGTGTCCACGTCTCCTTTTGTGAACCACAAGCATGCTGAACTGCTTGAGAGCTTCCGATTGCTCCTTACCATGCTCATTACGAGACTGCCCCCACGAGAAATGCAACAACATCGTGCCTTCTGCACTCAGATCATGGAGGAGGCTGATAGAGATAGTGGGCACTTGGTGGTGTTAGTGGTGAGTATGATGGTCAGTCTCTTGACCGGGAGAGGTACGTTGCTCGTTGAAGGCCTCTTTGGTGCCGGGAAGACCACTTCGGTGGTTTTCCTCCTTGCCTGGCTGTTGCTCACCACTCCGGATAGCGCCAAGTTCACAGTGGCCAGTAGAGAGAACCCTGCAGGACAAGCCATTGCTGCTATGATTGTTCGCTTACATCTTCCGCAGGACATCAAGGAGAAGTTTGTTCGCCCTTGCTCTCAGAAGGAGCTGGAGGAGCTGGGGGATGCTTGCACAGGTATAGAAGTCAAGACAAGGGAGGCAGGGTCGCGACTCAGTAATGGGAGAGTGCTTATCGCTACCACCGGTACGATTCACGAACATATCGATGGACACCCTACTGAGTTTGGGATACATTTGGCCTCTTCTTGTCTCATGATCCACGAAGAAGCACAGCAGGCTGTCGAATTCAAAAGCGCGGTGGCGGCTGCTGCACCTGAAGTGCCGTGCCTATATATCCTTGTAGG
>VSDK01015396.1:21667-42839 GCA_009767595.1 Symbiodinium kawagutii
CATTGCTCCTCAAAAGAGAAATCAGTCCACTATGCTCTCTTTTGTGATGTTGCATGACGTGGAATCAGTGATCTCCAAAGGCAACTTGCCATTCCGGAACACGAAGATCTACTTTCCGGTAGCCTTTCTGAACATTGTCCTCAAGAACGCCAAACTTCATACCTTCCAGGGGTCGTGGCAGGACTCTGTGTTTTCGGCAAAAGGCATTGTGGTGAAGACTCACCAGCATGACACTGACCCCTTTGGATTAATGTCTATTGAGCAAGGCAAAGCGGAAGTCCCTAAAATCAAGGACCATGTGAGTGGTGCCACCCGATTTTCCTTGACGCGTGCACTCGTAGGCACTGGGTTGCTCGCTAGCAAAACCATGGAACTCCTCACTTGCCGCCTGAACCCTACCAGCCTGCATATTGAGGTTAGAGTGCCGACCCTTGACCTGCTGGGCCATGAAGTACAGATTCCTGAGTTCGATGATGATTGCATCGACCACTATGTGCCGAGTAATTGGGATCTCATGTCAGTTAGTCCGGGGAAGTTAATGTCCATTGGAGCCAATATCGGATCAGAAACGCCGATGGATGTCCTTGCAAGGTATGGTAATTACTTGTTTGACGGGTTGAACTGTGAAGATGCATTGCAAAGCAACTTGGAACGACTGTTCGCGACTGATGGAACATTCACTGATCCGGTGCAAACTCTTGCTGCCTTTGACACACCCATGTGGTCGCCTCAGGACCAGAATAACCATGAGTTTCACAAACTGTGGTTTCCCACTATTGCCAGGAAAAGCTGGGATCCTGTCAATGAGGCCTGGTTGCGCATCGGAGCCTTACGAAACAACCGGTTCTTCGCTAATCAAGATCCAGTGCCTTGGGTGTGGAATCCCCGTCGCGGTGCTGCCAGTGGGCGTTCGTCTGCTGCTTCTAGCAGCGCCAGGTCGAGTGGACGTTGAGCTGCCTTAGGGCAGCCTTCCGAGCCATTTCACCTAGCCTAAATGGCTATCCCGGGGCGGGGTGGGATGCAGGTTTGCTCACAGGAGTATTCCTAGCACGGCCGATGCCATGGCGCGTTTGCTGTTGCCTTCGTCTCTGGATGATGAGATCTCACTTTTTTGATTTCGATCTCAGGAAACGAGGGCGTGTTTTCCTGGCTTGTGATTCTCGCGGGTGGTTGCTACTTAGTATGTGGAAGGCTACACCTCTTGGAGTGGCCGTTGGGAAGTGGTGGAGCTTCTATGAGCACTGGAGGAGTGGGGTACTAGCTGGCCAGTCTTGTTGGTGCTCTTTGGGGGGACGGGGGATATTTGCCTGTAGAGGTATTTGTCTCTTGTTCCTCTTGGACTGTCTTTTGCCTATAGAGGTATCTTGTCTGGCGAGGAGAAGTGACTTCGGCAGCCTCTTTCCTTCCCAGGCTGCTGACTCCTCAATGGTGATTTTCGTCATTTCAAGCTGAACACACTGTTGTACATCGTTAAGGAGTGCGGTGCCTTGACAAGCCTGCTGCTCCGGGAACACCCAGCCTTGGCCTGGCCTTTGCTGGCTGTTCCTGCTGCAGTTCGCTTGACGGTACTGCATACCTGTACACTGGCAAATGGGCGTGAGTCCGAGTTTTGACCATGACCAGGTGCAGCTGGTGCAGCTGGTGATCCCTGCCATCGTGTCTGTACACAAGTGCTCATCATCTGTGAGACTAGTGCTGGGCTGTCCTGCGTGCTCCTCCGGAGCTTGGCCGATGTTGATCGTTTCGCTCTTTACAGTGGGGGGGAGGCTGGGGCCTCCCTCCTTTTCATATCGTTTGACGTTGTGGAAAGAACTCTCTTTTGGTGACTGCGTTTTGGCGCTCTTTCGCATTATTCGGGCTACAAGATTGCTTTCTTCTTTCTGTACGAAGCTGCAGATGTGGAAATTCCTGGAATTCTCGGTGGTTGCAAACTGGCTGGTACTCAAGTTGCCTATCTGATGAGTGGATGGCTGGGATTCATACAAGGATTACTTGAGATGCTGATGCCCGGCTCTTTGACTACTGAGATGCGTGAGCGCGGATTGTCACCCGTTTCACTTTCGCACAGATAGATAGTTTTCTTTTCACTTGAGCTCCAGATGACCGGTGATTGTGTGGCTGGTTTTGGTTCTGGTTGTGCTTGTTGGTTTTGGTTGGTTTGTTCTGGTTGCTGGTTTGCCTGGTTTGGTTTGTGTTCGGGTGGTCATCTGGATCCAATTGGTGATCTTCTGATCCCTTTTGCAGCTTATGGGACTAATAGTGACCTGCATTCCGCGTGCAATAGGCGCTACCTGGAAAAAAAATTGGCAGCGATCACAGAACCAACTGCAACGCTCCTTGCTGAATGTTACACAGGGTTATGCAGAGAACTTGTGAGGCGGGGAATTCATTGCATGTACATGACTTTCGCAGATTTACTGCCTGTGCTTCATTTGCTTCTACGCTTCTCTGCTTCGAAGCTTCGTCTGTTTCACCTTGTTTCACTTTGTTTCACATGGTTTCACTGCTTCTTATCGACCTTAGCTTAGTGCCACCAAGGCGATGCAGGCGAGCAAAAAAACCAGTGTAAATCGAGTAAGGCAAAGAGACAAGTTGATAAGCGCAGACCTCCGTAATCAACTGAAGAGTTGAAGCCAAACACCAAAAAGCCATGAAGGCCAAAGAGTTGAATTGCCATCCCAAACAAAGTCAATCAGCCGATCGTGTCTTTGCGCAAAGAGTCAAAAAATGCGCAACCGTTTAACGCGCTAATCGTCTCAGGTAAAGAGAAAAGCAAACTTGTAGAGACCAGCTGCGTTGTCGTGAATGTGTTACCGTAGCCAAGTTTACCGGGTGAGAAAAAAAAGTGTGAGGCAGCAGCGTCAAGCCCAATGCCCGAAGAACAGAAGCGGCGTCCTTGCAGAAAAAAATTACCGAAGAGCGCCTGAATGAGGTGGAAGGCCATGGACTCCACAGGATTAACAAAGACCTTGAAAAAGGCCATTGACTAGGAATTGATCCGGCTTTTTTGTGTTTTCCACCGTGTCGATCTTCACACGCCGCGGGGGCACGGGGGCGGTGGCAGTGCTCCTGGGATGAAACATCAGCAGTCCCAGGTCAGAAGACCCACACAACCGCTCTATCCGGCTCTGCTATAAGTTCGGCCGATCCAGCAGATGCAAGTACCAGTTCATCGACTTGGATGACGCCTGAACGCTCTGAGGGGTCGATTTCGCTCTGTTGGCGGTTGCCTCATACAGTCTAGGGGCAGTTCGCGAGCCACCCTAGTTTATCAAAAAGGGCACATTCTCTTCAGTGACATCAGAAAAATGGCAAGTGCTCTTTAGTCATCGCCATGCCAAGTGGCTTTTGATACATACATCTTAGTCGCAATGCAGTGATATACAATCTCAGTTTATGTCAAAGGCGTAGGTGACATGTTTGGAACTCTGTGGCTGTAAACGTTGTTAGTCAGGCGATGTCATAGTTCATCAACAGATTGAGTGGCAAGGTGTTCATTGAAGCTCAAGTGGGCTTGAATGGACGAGTGTCTAAAATCGTCATTTATGAAGCTCAAATATAACCCATTGGCAAGTGCCAAACGGTACAAGTGTACCATACCAAGTTTCCTCACTGATACATGTGTATCCATGGATGCAAGTGCGTCTGCAGTGAGGCTCACAGGAGTTCAGAACATTCTGATGAGTCAAGTGACATTTCTGTTGGAGTTTAGAACACTTTGAAATGTCATTGAGTTGACATTCATAAATCAAAGCATTCTGACTCTCAGTTGAGCATACACCCCACACCTTTGGTCCTTTCCCCTTAATCCTGATGCAGTTATTGTTACTTTTCTCGTAGTGTGTTGCTCATTTCACTTTGCATCCGTGATGGAAGACTTTGAAGATGCTTTAGAAACTGAAGAGGCTGCGTAACAGGAAATTGTTGACGAGCTTTTCGAGCCTGATCAGATTGAAGAAATTTTTTCAGATGACGTAAGAATTCCTTTGCCAGTTGATCTGGATAGAGTCTTTGAAGATGGTTACACCGATGGTGACGGTGATTCTCAGTTTCTGGAGTCAAAGAGAAGAAAGCAACAATCGCCCGCTTGGTAGCAATGAGAGAACTAATGTTTTCAATGTCATAGATGATGCTTGCCTGTCGCTTCTGTTGGGAAGTAGGACCCATGAGGGCAGTCTTCCCAGAAGGGCCCTTTGTTGAGTTGCCAACGCCTGTACAAGGACCTACGAGGCCACTGACCGCATCCGATTATGACGAAGATTGCAAAAGAGCAAGGATTGCCAAAACTGTTAGGGGCAGTTATCAAGAGATAATCAATTTCGGCAAGGAGCAATCAGATGTTGATCTTGATGAAGAGAAGATGTCAAGAGCTTAATGGCTTTCGTTCACATGTGCGCATCTATGACCTTCTCTTTGCGCAAAGACGATTTCGGCTTACTGACTCGTGAGAGTTGCACTTTGGACAGGATTGGCCCTTATTGGCCTTCACGTGTATGGCTTCAACTTCTTAAAGTTGGTTACGACTGTCTGCGCATATGATGTCGCTATGGTGCTTTCCTCGCTTTACACTGGCATTATCACTCTTCGGATCCACGCTGGCAATGTTTCGAGGACTGCGCTTTTTTTTTACGTTTGCCGACGCTGTACAGTTTTTCAGTCTCACAGTAGGCTAGTTAATGTACTCTCATTGATTGGGATCTTTGAGTCTTTTGTAGTTGTTACATGTGACCGCTGCCACCTGTGCATAAGCGGCGCCTTGGCAGAAAAAAAAGAAGAGGTCAAGAGCTTTGCAAAAGTGGTACATGATTTTCAGGATTGGAAAAGGGGCAGTACCTCTGGGTTGCGACCTTGACGGTTTGATAGCCAATGGTAGGATCCTGGATTTGCAACGTTTGTTCGGGAACCGCAGTGCTGGAACCATTTTGAAACGTGGCAGAGCAATCTTGAATTTTTTTGAGCTGGTTTAAGACTGAGCATTTTTCATTGAGTCCTTTTCCGATGGAACAACCTGTCATACCCGACTATTTCTCTCATTTGGAATCAAGAGGTGCCCCAGCGTCAACCCTCAGCGGTTTTTTGGAATCTTTGAATTTCTGCCATCACGTCTTGGGAATGGATGTGATTAAAGGGAACATTGGGCCTACTTTGAATTTGCCAAAACAATGCCAAAGACGTGTCGAGCTGAGAGAGTTGGACAAAGCTGAGCGCAAACAAGCTCGAGCGCTCACTGTTCCAGAAGTCAATGCGCTAGAATCCATATTAGAAGATGAGTGCGGGTCCATACATGACAGGGTTGCTGCGGCCAGTTTCTTGTTCTGCTTGCATAGTAGAAGTCGGTCGGGTGATGTGTTGGAAGACCGCGGCAAGCTGTCAGGGTACATTGAATTCAAAACCAGGTCTCGCAAGACGGCGCGAGACGTCGCAAAGAGAGGCCTTGCTATGCCACTGATAGCGCCGATATGGGGGACCGGTCGCGCACCTTGGGGACTCAACATGATCAAAGTGTATCAGGCTGCAAAACTCCAATTGAATGAACTACACCACCAACCTCTTCTCCCAGCTCCCTAAGGGGATGGTAAATGGATGATGAGGAGTGTTACAACGGAAGAAGCTGGTGTTACAACGGAAGAAGATCTTGTGCGTGGAAAGAGGCAAGGTTGTGAACAACAACCATACATACCCTGAAGGGGACAGCTTTGAGCTGGTGCGGAAAGTTCGGACTTCAGCCTGAAACACGATTGCTCCTTGGTCACCATGCAAGCGGGCACCATTCAGCAGACACATATGCCCGTGATGTCCTAGCGCAGCCTTTGAGAGAATACGAGAGAGTGCTACAGCAGATCCGCATAGGTGCATTCAGGGCAGATAGCACTCGGTCAGGATTGATCGGCCAGCCCGATTCAGCTGACCCAAAGAGCCAGCCAGTTGAGAGTCAACAGGAAGTTGAACAAGAAGCAGAGGACAAAGGCCAAGACGAGGGAGCCAGTGAAAGCTCCTCAGACTCCTCCTCAGAATCATCAGAATCCATGAGGGTTCATCAAGAGGAGGAAGAGGCTGCGTCTGCAGTAGATCTGGTGGTTCAGCCGCCCCAGTGGGAGCCGGACGTTCGTATGTTTCAGCATCAACGCAGCTCCATCGTACACATCATGGCCTGTGGCGCAACTTCCAACCGCTTTAGTTGCGGCGTCCAACGCAACGCGGAATACAGGGAAGTTGACAGCGTCGCATGAAAAGAGCTGCGCAAATGCAAACGGTGTGACATTGCCAAGCCTGTGAGAGATGTGGGGTCACTAGCATCACCGTTGCAAAAGCAACGAGAGCGGCCTGCGAGCTAAAAAGGCGTCTCGGCCTTCCTGCAACCTGCAGTTTCCACCTTTCACCCTCAGTTGTTATCTTCAGCTTGGTCTTGGTTCTGTAGTTTTTGCTTAAGGCTTAAGCGTCATGGGGACGGCTAGAGTCGGTAGAGGCCTTCAAGGCAAGAGCCATAGAAGTTAACTTGTCCAGTGGAGAAGTCGACTCCATTGTGAGACATGGAACCGATACGTTGGCAAGATTGGCCTTTGCAGCTTGCCCTCCTGGCCAATCACCAAGTGATGACCAGGTCAGAGCACTGTTCCCACCAACACTGGTGCCCAGTCAAGGAGCGATGAGTTCTTTGAGGCGTCTGATTTTTGAAGCTCAGACGCTAGTGGTGGCCGACGTCAAGGAAAAGGTCGCCCGAAAAGAAGAACCCCAAACAGTTTCCTTGGCTCCATCTGAGCGGGAATCAAGACTTGCTGATCAACGCGCTTGGCTCACAGGCCTGAGACTCAGGGGTGAGGAAGAGGTGGTGTACCAATGCTACGATCTAGTTCTTAGCATGGTTGAAAAAGACGCCTTGGTGTATCTTGGTCCAGAGAAATTCACATCGCCCGCAGAGCCGAGCTTCAGCACAAAAAGCCTTCCAGAGAGTTGACCCTTGAGGCGTCAACCCTAGTGGTCAAGGACAAGCATCCGTCGTTGAACTGTGCCACAAACACAGAACTGGAAGTAGTTAACGCCCTTCGAAGAAGAAGTTTGGCTTTCGACTTGGTAAAGCTAGTGGCTTACGACCAATTCAATGCATATTGCTGTGAGCTCATTGATCATCTCACCATCCCGCCGCCGCCTGGCTACAGCCAAGTCACAGTGCAACAAGTTTTGAGGGCTGATCGTGCCGCTTTCCTTTTCCTTGCAGAGAAACTCACGACTCTCAAGCGAAATGCCCGCAACGAGTCGCCGTTAGAACAGATGTTGGCTGCAGTTTTGTCGCGCAGTTCAGTGGCTTTCCATTTGCTGCCTTTGCCGCGCAGCCAAGAGCCTCCAAAAAGGAAAGCAGAGACTCCAAAGAAACGGGAAAGAGCAATGTCACGTGACAGGTCGGGGAGCCCTCCGCTGCCAATTTGGCTTCGGACTCGCAAAGCCTCGAAAGGAAAAGGCAAGGGGAAAAAGTCCAAAGGACCCCGCATTCCAGAAGGATTGATTGGAAAGGCCTTGGAAATAGCCGATGGCCGCCGTTTGTGTTGGGCGTACAACCTTAGAGGTTGCAACGATGCCGAGCCCGGTCAAGCGTGCAAGCGCGGCCTCCATTTGTGTGCAGAGCCTGGTTGCTTCAAGCCTCACAGTTTGCCGCGACACAAGTGACAACCAACATCCATCCATCAGAGCCCCTCCGTTTCAGTTTCTTTACATGAAAAAGTGAAGGATAAGCCTTTGAGTCAATTTTTCGGCGTTGAAGTTTTCTCAGGAATTGGTCGCCTGACCGCTTGCCTCAAAGCCATTGGATTGAATGTTAGTGTGGGAACCGATCAGAAGTTGCACCCCGCTTGACATGTCCAACTTTGCTTTTTGACCTCCTTGATCCTTCGAATCAAGAGCTAATCAAGTTTCTCATTGCGTCACCTTTTTGCGTTTACGTGCATTTTGCACCTCCGTGTGGAATTGCCAGCAGAGCTCGATTGATCAAAAGGCGTGGCCGCTACAATCCTCCAGTAGTTCGCACCAATCGGTACCCCAATGGTCTCCCATCTTTGACAGGTGATCTTCGCGCTGGCGTGTTGCTGGCAAAGTCTTTGTATGCAGTGACTTGTAAGCTCATTCATGTTTGTCACAATTACAGTGTTCCATGGTCATGTGAAAATCCAGGACGAAGTTTCATGTGGGACAGCGCCCATTTTGCACAACTGTTGCGAGAGTTGGACCCGCTCCAAACTACTTTCCACCATTGCCGTTATGGCAGTGCTCGTCGCAAACTCACCAAGTTGGCGCGTACAATTCCCACTTTTCGCAACTTGGAAGCACATTGTCAAAATGACCATGAACATGAGCCGTGGGGCCAACTCCCTGATGGACGATGGGCTACAGGCGATGAAACAGCCTACCCATGGGACCCTTGTCGTACCATGGCTTTCCACATCGCCATGCGCTTGCAAAACGCTGGCGCCCAATGTGTCACCCCAAGTTTTGCCCAACAAGAAGAAACCATTCAAGCCCTTCGTGCCAGCGCTGACATTCAACCTCGTCGTGATTTGCCCCCAATGGTTTCAGAATTTTTGAAAGTCATTCAACACCCTGCTTCCGACCCATTGCCACCTTATAGCAGGCAGTTGAGCACTCCTTTTCGGGGGTACATCGCGAGTGCAGGTACTCAACAAGGGTTTGAATTTCTTGATATTTCAGAAAAGGTTATCACAGTAGGCATCCGCAGATGTCCCAGTGACTTCGTGCAAGAAGCTTTGACCAAAGGCCATCCCACAGAAGTTCAAGCAATCTTTCCCTCTTGCGTTCGAAAGGTCGTGGATGAGACCCTGTCACAGTCCCATGAGTCTATTGCCAGAGGCGAATGGCTGAACTCAGGAGATGGGCCATGTTGGTGACAGACCTCAAAGACAGAGAAGAGCAGTTGAGGTCTTCGATGAGCCAAAGAAGAAGTGAAGTATTGAAAGACAAGAAGCTAGCTCTTTCGAGAGATTGATCTCAGAGTCAAACCACCAAGATGCTAATCTCATCGCAGATTTAACTAGAGGTTTTGATCTTGCAGGTGAACTTCCTAAGTCGGGAGTCTCTGATCGTCATCTTCGTCCAGCAAAGGTCTCTTGTGACAACCTCAGAACGTATGCCAAGATCAGCAGAGACAGCATTCTCAAAACTGTTGGCAGCTCTGGGGAAGACGAGTTGGACAGGGGGCTTTGGGAAGCGACTTCGAAACAGGTGAGCACAGGTTTTCTTGAAGGTCCAGTAGAGCCTGAGTCCATGCCTCCGGATTCATTGCTCACCAAACGTTTTCCTGTGAGACAGAAAAACAAGATTCGTCCTATCGATGACTATAAAGCAAACATGGTGAACCAATCGGTCACTCAGACTGAAGGGGTCACCATACACACCATTGATCACATAGCATCCATGGTGGCCTATTGGTTGAGAGCGAGCTCTGCCTTCTCTGGAAGATCCGAGTTAGTGGCCAAGTGCTGGGACCTCTCAGATGCGTGCAAACAGATACCTTTGTCTGATGAAGCGTACCAGAGAGATGCTTTCCTAGCAGTTTATTGCCCAGACTCTCGCAAAGCTGAGGTGTTGCGCCAAAAGGTTTTGCCGTTTGGCTTGATAGCATCAGCGACCGGATTCCCGGGGGGGGCGTTTAGGAAACTCCAAACTGAAGTTGGCTTGGTCCGCATACTTCGACGACTTCTTAAGTCTTTGTGAGAAAGCCTCTGCCAAGCGCGCAGACCTTTGTATCTCAGCCATGTTCTCATTTTTGGGATGGACATTGTCTGAGGACAAGCTCATTCCTTTCGACTCAGTTTGCAAAGTTCTCGGGGTATGTCTTGACTTGAACAATGCTAAGTTTGGCGTAGTTAAAGTCGCCAACGCTCCAGAAAGGCTTGAAGAGCTTGTTGAGGAATTGAGCCACATTGCCAAGAGAACAGGCTGTCAAGGAAGGATGGTGTAGCCAACTTTTTGGCAGGTCACTCAGGAAATACCTGAAAGAGTTGAACAACCATGTGTCATCAGGGCGCAAGGTGTTGTCTGAAGGCACCAAGTCAGCTTTGTGCAAGCTGATGGAAGCCCTAACCAAAAACCATCCCAGAGAAGTCACTCGCGGGTTGTCAGATCACGTCCATATATATGTGGACGCTTCCTTCGAGCCCGGTGGGTATTCAGGCATTGGGGGCCTCTGCGTCGACTGCGATGGCTCACTTCACAGTTTCTTTAGTGAAGCTGTCCCCAAAGACCTTTTGTGCTTAGTGGAGAAGGGCGACAAAGAAACCATCATCCTTGAATTGGAAATGGTAGCTTTGTTAGTGGCGGCCACTCTGTGGCGCAATGTTTTGCGATCAAAGCGAACAATTTTCTTCACTGACAATGAGCTTGTCAGGAAGAGCCTTATCAGAGGCTATTCGCAAAACCATCTTGTCAGCTGTCTCATGGAAGCCTTCTACCTGATAGAAGAACAAATTCACTGTCAAGTTTGGCTAGAGCGAGTGCCTAGTCAGTCGAACCCAGCTAATGAACCATCGAGAGCAGAGTGCTCAAGTATCATGGGCTGCTCAGCCAGAGTCAGAATCGATGTGATGGAAGTTTGGGTCAAGGCGGCCCAGTTTGCAGGGGGTGACAGCGCGGCCAAACACTGACCCCAATTCTCAAAAGAAAAAGAAGCGCTGCTTTGCGTCAAGTGAACTGCGTGCCGTTTTGTTAAAGGAATAAGAAGTACCTCATGCAACGCATGATGAAGTTTTATTCATAAGACAAAACAGATGAAAGAGTTTTAACTCTTGAAGTGCGCGCAGTGAACTAGTTAAGTTGTAACTTTGAACAAACCTGCTTTGAGTCAGTGCAGTTGTTCGCAGTCAGTTGCAACTTGAAGTTGAACAGTTTGAACTTTAAGTAAAGTTCTTTAGTTCTTCACTTCTTCATTTGAGTTCTGAGTCACACTTGCAGTTGTCATGTCGAGTTCATACGCCTGCAGTGTGGCTCACAGGGTCAAGTGACCAGAGCCATCAACATGCGCACGCACATCAAGTGATGTTCTGCATGTTCATGGCAAGTGACATTTTCTTTTCGTCCCTACCTCTCCCACCCTTGGTCAAGTGATCAAGGATTACGGACAAGTGTCCACGCGACAAGTGTCGCCAAATCAGTTATCACGCTGGGTATTCACCCAACTTCTTTGAGTGATTTGACAGGTGTTGTAACAATAGTTGTTTGCGCTTTGCAGTGTCCTGCATACTATCCTGTCCGTTGAGAGGTTTTCCGGTCTTTGACCTTTTTATGGGACAGTTTTGAGGCCATCCCAACTTCGTCAAGTGACGATTCAACATTGGTCAATTGACCCTAGTCAAGTGACTACCAGTTTTCTACAATGTCGGATTTTTCATGTCAATGCTTGCTCATTGATTCACAGACTGTTGGATCAAGTGATCTTTGCTACATAGCTTAGCGCTTTCACAGTCTTAGTGCCTCACCCTAAGCCGTGACAGCGCGGCCAAAGACTGACCCCAATTCTCAAAAGAAAAAGAAACGTTGCTTTGCGTCAAGTGAACTGTGTGCCGTTTTGTTAAAGGAATAAAAGTATTTCAAACCCTCATTCAAAAAACGTCACTTATTTGTTTTCCCAAAATTTTACAGGTATGAATGCAATTAATGATTAAAACGCAGTTGACAGGTGTACAAACGCACGGTTTTGTCCCCTACACATGTCCAATGCCCAGGCCACTGGGAACCGCGCGCTGAAACTTGCAAGTGCAAGAGTGCACAGTTTGCACATGCTCGGAGACAATGTTTTAGAATTCACATTTGCAAAACAAATTTGTTTTGGTTCCATGCGCTTGTATCACTTATATCCAATGAAGAAAGTCGCAATCCTGCTGTGCAAAGCAGGAAGCCGCAGGTTGAAACACTGACGCAAAAAAAACACACAACACGTTTCTTGTAACGCTTAATGTTTGTTTTTCAACTTGTTTCGAAGGTTTTGAAATCAGACTTTGCAAAATCAGGTTGAACATATTTTTGAAGAAACGAAGGCTCTGTGGTAATCCATCACTTGCAGGCACGTGCACATCACGTGTTGGAAACAAGGCATTGAACTCTGACTTTATTCGGTGGAACTTGAGGGTAGCGGTGAATTCCGGTTTTTGTTTTTGTCGCTTGCTTCAGCGGTAGCATGGATGGCCAAGTAGTTGGCAGGAGATATAGAGCTGCCTTACAGTCATCGTTTCGTAGCTCTTGGCAGCCTTGAGATCCTGCCTGGATCCGGATCGTGCCCGATTCTGGGCCATCGTCGTCTCTTGTCGTGTGAGTCTCTTCCCGGAAGATGAAGCTCCATGAAATGGATCGAATTGTCATAGCGGAGTTGAGCACAGTCATGTGCGAGTGCAGCTTGTGGATCAAGTGGTGGAGAGGGTGGGATCCTTCGTTTCTTTGGTCATGAAATTTTGACAAAGGGGGCGGTAGGTTGTAGGTTGTGAGCCATGGAAGAGGACATCGAAGATCTGAACTTTTTCGATTTACTGCCAAACAGTTTGCCTGCAGATGACACTCCATTATCTGAAGTTGCTTCAGGGTGGGAATTTCCAGCTTTGCCAAGTAGAGTCTCTCTTGATACAGATCCATATGTCATAAACGTAGATGGCGAATTGATGGAGGAAGAAGAGCTGGAATACGAACCTGAGGTTGACCCTGAGGAACCGCTTCAAGATGATGGACCTGCTGCAAGCTTAGAAGCATTAGACGTTATGACAGGAAATGCATGGAACAGTATGTTGTCACACGCCTTTTCCATGAGTTCAAGCTCACTAGATGCACTGCCGCTGCCTTGGGAGAGTGGTACACTTTCTGGAGTATTTAGCAACAACATACTTCCAAGAATGTTGACAACAGTGAAGGACTCAACAGATCTGCATCTTTTGAACAGGGAGGTGTGCCCACCGGAAGAGCTCAAGCCTCAGACTGAAGTTGACCTGGGGCCTACACCTGCATACATGAGTGCAGTCAAGAGCATGCATGACCTTGAGTATATGGACAACAAACGTGTTCAGACTTCACTTGCAGCTTCGAAATGGATGGAGATATTATCCATCGACTGGCGTGTATCACAGGTTGGCGAACAGATTGCACAGGACTTGCAATTTGATCCGTCAGGTGAGCAAGCGGAACAGACTTTGAAAGCTGCATTTGGAGTAAAGTCACCATCCACTTTGTTGAAACGTGCTTCAAGCGTCAAGCAATTTGTAACATGGCATCATCGAGATTGTGTGCTTGCAGACCGACATGTGAACCCAATTCCATTCTTCGAAGAAGACGTATGGAGATACTTTCTGCACTTGCGAAGCATTACACGTGAAAGTAAACGTGGCTACACTGTGAGTTCGACATTCCTTGAGACAGTGAGGTTTTGTAAGTTTGTGCTTGGATTCAGGGACTGTGAAACAGTATTACAATCCAAAAGACTGCAAGGCTTCTCAGCGATCGAAAGGCGCGAAAAGGGGCCGTTGAATCAGGCCCCATCTCTGGAAGTTGAACATTTGCAGAGGTTACATCAAATCCTTCAGGATGGTTCGAACGTTGTTGATCGGATCGGGGCTGGAGCTTTCCTTTGTGCAATCTATGCAAGGGCAAGATGGTCTGACTTGAGGTACATTCATCACATCAAATATGATGGACTCAAGCGGAACTCAACAATGGACCTTTACACAATGGAACACAAGACAAGTTCAATTGGGCTTCGACGAGAGCAATTCTTGCCGCTGGTAGTAGTATCGGAAGGCATTGTGCACCATGACTGGATAGGCACTTTCATCGAATTGTGTCATTCAGAAGGCTTCGACTGGAACAAGGTGCCATATGGACCGCTGCTTCCAGCCCCAAAGCTGGATGGAGGATGGTGCGCACGACCTCTTTCTACAAGCGAAGCAGGACAATGGCTACGGCGTTTGTTGATTGGGTGCAAGGATGCTGAAAAGGTTCGAGCACACAGCTTGAAGACCACGCTATGTGTTTGGGCATCGAGAGCCGGATTCAGCAAGGAGCACCGGGCTACGTTGAGCCACCATGCTACAGCGCTACATGGAAGTGACATTGTATATTCCCGTGATTTGCAAAGCACTGCCATTCGAAAGTTGCAGATGTTGCTCAAACGGATACGTGTTGGAATCTCTGATGGAAACAAAACTGATGATACTCGTGAGATCACTGCTCCCTTTGATTCCTCTCGTGTCAGTGCTGTGAGAACTCCAAACCTGCAGGCAAGTGCTCCTCAGACTCCAATGCCTGAGGTAAACACCGTGGTTTCGAATGCAGCCATGGAAACTTCGAATGAGCCAAGGAAGCCCCAGGCTGGAAGTGTTGAATGCAAAGTTGAAAGCGATCTCATTTCAGCATGCAACATTGCAGCCAATGAGTTCTTTCTTTTTGGCAATGAGATTGGCAACAATGGACTCATTCAGATTGACAGCTCATCTGGAAGTGAGTCTAGCAGTGATGATAGTGACAGTGATAGCAGTTCGGAAGAGCATTTTTCTAATTCAATTTCAAAACCTGCCTACACCGAGCGTGTTCCTGATTCCTTGAGCTACTTCACACACAAGAAGAGCAAGCTCATGCACAAGGCCAGGCGGGGTGAACGTGTCACTTTTTGCAAAGCAAACATCAATCAAAATTTCACTGAAACTCAAAGAGTTTTTCATTTTAAGTTTCCACGATGCATGAAGTGCTTTCCAAAGGAACACAACCGTTTGAGAACACGAGAAGACATGGTCAGAGCTTTAGATGAAGCTGCCAAGAGACGCAGAGCTGAAAGCAGCAACAGTCGCGACCGATTTCAGAACAGCTGAAAATTTTCTGCAGCGATTGTCACAGCCTCTGCACTTCTCTCTCATCCCTTGCTGGTTCCTTGTCCTTCGCTCTCCTTTTCTCATTCCTTTTATGCTTAAGAGCAACCTTCTCCTTAGAGATCCTGCAGAGTTTCCGGAAAGCCGGCATGATGCAGAAGTTCCGGAAAGCCGGTTGAAAGATCTCTTGGCAGCGGATTGGCTCAAAGGAGCGCATCATGAAACAAAGGTTTCAAACTTGAAGCAGATCGAACACTTAGGGATTTCAGCTTTTACTTGATAATTTTTAAATGTGTTTTTTCACACTCTGCTGAATCTAACTTGGAGTTTAACCTTTTTTTTTTTGAGCTTGATTTCAGAACTTGGACTTCAGGTGCCGCAACCTCAGTAAATTTATTCACTTTTGTTTCAACTCGCATTTCTGAGCCAGCCATGAGTTTGCTTCTTGAGTCTGAAGCACAGTTCGAATCGAGGGCTGTTGAGATCGGTCTGTCAAGGGCTGCGATTGATGGTCTCAAAGGAGCAGGGATCAACACCCTGTCGAAGCTTGCCTTTGCAGCAGGCCAGCCAGGACAGCCGATAGTGTCTGCTGATGTAGATGCCTTGCTTCAGAATGCGATTGGAAGGGCACCGGTCTTAGCTGAAAACACTGCTGCAAGACGTTTAGCATTTGAGGCGCAGACATTGTTAGTTGCAAGCTTGCGTCAAATCATAGAACAACGAGACGATGGTGCTCCAAAGAAAATTGGAGCCGCAGAAAGGGAAACAAGAATGGCAGCAATTCGATTGGAACTAGGAGGAGTTAGCATTGCTGAGGAAAATGAACCCAGCCATGTGCTATTGGAGAAAAGCTGTCAGATATATGAAACTGAGTCTCTTCGATACATTGATCCATCCTCTTGCACATCGCGATCTCAGGAAATACAGGGTGGAACGAAGACTAAGGAACTGGCATTCGAAAGCGGCCATCTGATTGTCAGAGACAAAGAAGACCGTTTGATTGCACCAACCTCCAGTGAACTTCAGTTCCTTCAGGCGATGACCAGGCGTGCAGTGGCATTCAAATTTGCACGGCTCATGACTTTCGAGCAGCATAGTCAATGGACGAGTTTTCTCATTCAATCCATGCAACGTGAGGCGCCACCTGGATATGCACGCCCAACTTTGCATCAAGTCATGTTGTGCGACAAAGCCGCTTTTACCAGGTTGGCGACAACTGTGAGGCATGTCCGTCCACGACCCGATGGCTCATTTCCATTAGGAGAGGCATTGTTGGACTTGCGAGCAGACCCAATGATAGCTCTTCATTTGGCACCGTTGGCTAGGCAATCCCAATCTAGCAGTGCATCCAAGGAACCAAGTTCAACATATGCTGCAGAGAGGCCACGTAGTGCATCCAAGAATGAAAGAAAGGGAAAAGGAAAGGGGAAGAAAGGAAAGACTCCACCCCTTCCATTGGGTCTGAAGGGAAAGTGGCATCGCACTGCAAACGGAGAGCCCATTTGCTTTGCATACAATCTTGGAGGATGTGATTTGGCTGGTGACGGGCAGAAGTGCCCCAAAGGATGGCATGTTTGTTGCGAGCCCAGATGTCTCATGGACCATCCATTGCCAAAGCACCCCAAAGGATCACAGAAGGCATCTTGACGGTGCCTCAGCGACTGGACTGACACGCTGTTGGACAAATGTTTCATGATTGAACTTTTCAGCGGTACAGCTACGTTGTGTTCGGTCGCCAAGCAGCATGGAATGACATCATCAATGGCCTTGGATAAAACACGCAAACGCGGAGCCAAAGCCACCATTTTCGTTTTTGACCTCTTGAATCCTAAGGATCGTGAGTTGTTGTATCACTGGGCCGAATCACCTTTGCTTGCTTGGTGCCACATGGCGCCAGTGTGTGGCACGTGCTCTCGTGCTCGCGAGATTCGCAATGGAGGACCTCGACCCTTGAGATCGGATTTGCACCCAATGGGCCTTCCAGACTTAACCCCCACTGAACAGCAGAGGGTAAATCTGGCAAACGAAATGTACTTTGAGGCTTGCAAATTCTTTGAGCATTGTTATTCCAAAGGAATCCTTGTTACATTGGAAAATCCGACCAACAGTATTTTCTGGCTAACAGAGCCCTTTTTGCGTTTGTTGCAATCCTGCGAACTTTTCTACAGTGATACACAAATGTGCATGATGGGAAGTTCGAGGCCGAAGTGGACCAGGCTTGCAGCAAACTTTGAACGTGTCACTGAAATGAATGCCACATGCGATAACTCTCATCCACATGCGGGTTGGGGCAAAACTTTTGACGAACATGGCCGTGAAGTCTATGCCACCAGCATGGAAGCGGAGTACCCTAGACGGTTTTGCATTGCCTTGGTACAATGTATACTCAGGCAGCTTCAGGAGCAGAACATAGTGTTGCCTGCCGAATCCTTGGTCGACCTGAAGGACAATCAGGACTTTGCCATGCAAACTGCTCGTATCGCCAGCAAACAACAGTCAAGGAGATCTAAGCTGCCTCCGCTCATCCCGGAACATAATGCTGTAGTGGTTTTCATTGCAACATCTAGTTCTGCAGTGCCCGTGCCATTGTTGTCAAAGCTGCGCCAGCCTTTGCAGGTCTTCACCAAGACCGGTATCCCTCAACAGGTGCCTAGTTATTCACGCTTTCTTCGATGTACTGCCACTTCATCACCCTTTTCCATAACAGGGGGTTTGCAGCAGGGTGATGACTGCGTGGAGGTTGCTTTTGGAATGCCATGGACTCCAGAAGAGTTCATCTTGAAAGCTGTGGAAAATGGTCATCCGGCAAACTTTTGCAAGTTGGTTCCTGCAGACATTCAATTAGCAATTGACTTTCATGTGGACCACACCCCTCGAGAAATCAATGACCATCGAAGAGATTGGGCCAAACGCTGGTTGAAGCGGTCACTGGAGCTGGCTCGTGAGGAGAAGCAAGCGGCGTCATCACGACATGCATCAACTTCGAGGAAGAAGCTCATCCTCACCAAAGAGTTGCTGGAAAGCCTGGATTATGAAGATGTCGAAGCAGTCACTTTGTTGGAAACAGGATCCACTTTAGCTGGTGAGATCGATAGTGCAGCGGTTTTTCAATCCTCGTATAAACCATGTCTGACTACTGTATCGCAACTTTGTGAGAGTGCCCCAAAGAGAAATGCACTTGTGATGGGAATGACCAAATCTTCTGGTGATGCGAAGCTCGACAAAGCAGTTCTTCAAGAAACTCGGGAGGAAGTATCTCGAGGATGGGCCGATGGGCCTTGGAAGCTTGATGACTTGCCAAAAGGAGCGACAATCTCAAGAAGGTTTCCCTTAGCTCAGGGTGAGAAGATACGAATGATCGATGATTATTCTGTTTCCGGTGTCAATGACTCTTGCACAATCAACACCAAGTTGGATTTGCATGCAATCGACACCTTTGTGGCCACAGTCAAAGCTCACTTCACGGGGATGAAGGAAGTGGACAAGGACCTGGCTTTAGTAGCGAAGACATATGACCTTAAGAGTGCTTACCGTCAGATACCGGTAAGAGAAGACCACCTGAAGTTTGGATACTTTTGCATCTACAATCACGAGAGCGACAGCGTTGAGGTGTATCGATCGCGGACCTTGCCCTTTGGAGCTACACACAGTGTCTACAGCTTCCTTCGGTTGGCTCGGATGTTGCACTGCATTGCGTGTAGGGGTGCAAAGCTACTCACAACGAACTTCTATGATGACTTCATTCTGGCGAGTCCGCCTGAAATCCAGGATTCGTCAAAGAGTGCAATGGAGCTCATCTTCCTCCTGACTGGATGGGAGTTTGCCCAAGAGGGCAAGAAGGCTACGGAGTTTTCACAAGTTTGCACAGCCCTTGGTGTCACCTTCAATCTTAAGGATTCTAAGGATGGCATTCTTGAAATTTGCAACACAGAAAGAAGAGTGCAAGAGTTGGTGGAACAAATCGATGCAGTGATTCTGGCCAACTCGCTTCCTCGTGCGGATGCCCTGCGATTGCGTGGAAGGTTGGGCTTTGCTGACGGCTTTCTACATGGACGTCTTGGGGCTTTGGTCTTGAAGCGTTTAGTGGATCACGCCTATGGGTCCACGGCAAGGCTTGATCAGGGATTGATTGATTTGCTTTCATTCATGAAGGAGCGATTATTGCATTCCAAGCCCAAAAGGGTCGATTCGACTACAGCGTTAGAGTGGTGTGTCTTCACTGATGCCTCCTTTGAGCAAGGGACTCGCTGTGGTGGTCTTGGTGGTGTGCTTGTGGCTCCGGATGGAAGCATTCAATCTTGGTTTTCGTGCAAGCTGGATGTCGAAACGTGCAATTTGCTTGGTGCTGACACAAAGGATACGATCATATATGAGCTTGAGATGCTTGCGGCTTGCATTTCCTTGGAAGTATGGTCTTCATATCTTGTGTCATCGTATCCAGTGCACTATGGCGACAACGACAGTGTTCGTCATGCTCTCATTCGAGGAACTGGAATGGGATGCGTAGCAGAATGCATTGTCAAAAGACATCTTCAGTTGGAAACGGTTTTCAACACTAATGTGTGGTTTGCACGAGTGCCTACTGAAGCCAACCTTGCCGACCTTCCTTCGAGGTTCGTTCAACACCCATTGCTCACAGCAAAGAATGATTCATCACAAGCTGCAGCCGCTAGTTTGGATCTTTTCTTAGCAGCAGTGAAAGTGGGCAGAAACGAGCTTAAGAGGAAAAGGGGGTGAGCGGAAGCTCGTTCTCCCCGCGTTGTCAAAAAGGAGTTGCTGCACCAACGGAGAGTTGACGATGAAGCTCCATGAAATGGATCGAATTGTCATAGCGGAGTTGAGCACAGTCATGTGCGAGTGCAGCTTGTGGATCAAGTGGTGGAGAGGGTGGGATCCTTCGTTTCTTTGGTCATGAAATTTTGACCCACCCTAACAGCCACCCACAAAATTTCACTCCACTCCATGTTCACCATGCGGCCTTCGGTGAACTCAGCTCCTCCGGCCTTCCGTCAAACGGATTACAGGCCTAACCCTGCCGCTGTGAGCGGAAGCTCGTTCTCCCCGCGTTGTCAAAAAGGAGTTGCTGCACCAACGGAGAGTTGACGGCGTCATTCTGCGCGGCGAGGCCGACATTGCTGTTTTGTTGATTTTTATGCATGATCATGCAACATGTATGATCATGTGTGATGTCATATAATGTAATGATGTAATGATGTAATGATGTAATGATGTAATGATGTAATGATGTAATGATGTAATGATGTAATGATGTAATGATGTAATGATGTAATGATGTAATGATGTAATGATGTAATGATGTAATGATGTAATGTCTCTCAATTGGCGGCGCTTTAGCAAGTTTTGCCCGGGCATTGATTCTGCTCAGCTTGACTTCTGGAAAACCACATGCAGCTTGCCCACGCTCCTTCAGATTTCAATGAGGCGGCTGCAAGACCTAGGTTTCGCCCGCGATCACTTGACATGTTGACCGAGCTGTCTTTCTAGAGAGATGCATTCTTGCATGGTGCGTGTATTTTCACATCTGTCCAGCAACATTGTTGACATGGGGGTGCGAGGCAGCACCGATTTGGTGTTTTGGTTTTATGATAGATGTTTTTGTTTCGGGTTTGGCTCGGTACGTCGTTGCAGCCTCCCTTCTGATTCTGCTTTAGAAAGAATAAAATGAATAAAGGGGTACCCAAGTCCCCTCGCCGATGAATACCATGGGAAACCCTACCCCCCTCCCCCATAGCGTCCCCGGGCACCTTGTGTAGCCAAATGGGCGATTGGCAAGAGATGGTACTGTACCAAACATCATCTCAGGTAGAAACAGCTTCATTGATTGCAAACATGCCATGATCACACATGATAACACTGGCTGGAAATACATGCAGCTGATGAGGCGTGGTAGAGGCTGTTGTTGAGGCCATTTTTCCTTGAGAGCAACGTCAGCCACCGCATTCATGTGCTGTTTGAATAATTCATCCTTTCGGTAAAGAACGCAGCCTGTGGCAGCCTGACGTTCCAGCTTGGTTTTGCGTGGCATTGGGATTGATTCGTTGGTGGATACGGATCGAAGCCAAATGATTCCTGGCCTCATTTTTTTGCAACAAAAATGCTTCTGACAAACAGTACGGGCACTGGAATCGCTACAGAACCCCTTGTGTATTTATATCAGAGATCAAGTGATCTTTGACGGGCAGGGATTGACAGCATGTGCTCACTCATAGTTATTTTATTTGATTGAAACCACACAGGCGAATGTTACAGCATGTTTCTATGTTTTCTTTGGAAAGTTTGGACAAATTGTGGGGAGCGGCTGGGGGGGT